>JAVBJF010001089.1:0-21444 GCA_033439095.1 Pseudococcus viburni | reverse complement strand
GATTTTGGGAAAAATTTAAAGCTTTTCTAAATTTTTTTGAAATGAAATTTTTAGCCCTCGAAAAAATTTTCGAAAAAATCATTTTCTTCTCTCGGCAAGAGTCTAAAAATAAAAATTTCTGTGGATTTTTTCACTTTAAAACTTTCACCTTTCAAACCTTTTGAAACTCGTTTGGGTGGAAAATTTAAACCCTTTTCCTGAAATTTTTGAAATGAAATTTTTAAAATCAAAAAAATTTCGAAAAATCTTTCCCCTTTTTTGGGCAAGATTTCATAAAAATAAAAAAATCATTTTGGGGATTTTTTCACGTAAAATCATTCCCCTTTCCCTCCTTTTGTACTCGATTTTGGCCCCCAAGTTTTTCGAGATTTTTGAAATTAAATTTTAGATAAAAAAATTTTTTCGAAAAAATTTTTTCCCTTTTGGCAAGAGTCATAAGAAAAAAAAATTTTTTCTACTGTGGTTTTTTTTCACGTAAAATATTCCCCCTTTCTACAATTGTACCGATTGTTGGCCCTTTTTAAAAGTTTTCCGAAATTTTGAAAAAAAAAATTTTTTTAGATCAAAAAATTTCAAAAAAAATATTTCTTTTTTGGCAAGAGCCCTAAAAAAAATTTTAGGAAAAATCTTTCCCCTTATTTGGATTTTTCCCCAAAACTTTTTTTCTAATTTTTTGAAAATAAAATTTTTGGCCCAAATTTAAAAAATCTTTTTTTGGGAATTTTTGGGAAATGAAATTTTTTTAAGTAAAAATTTTTCCCGAAAAAAATCATTTCCCTTTTTCTGGGAAAGGGTTGGGGGAAAAAAATTTTTTCTCTAATTTAAAATTTTTTTTCAAAAAAATTAAAACCTTCTTACATTTTTCTTTTTCAAAAATTTTTTTTTGTTTTTTTAAAAAAAACAAAAAAAATTTAAAATTCTTTTTTCCTGAAATTTTTGAAATGAAAATTTTTAGACTCAAAAAATTTCAAAAAAAATTTTTTAATTTTTGGCAAAGTCAAAAAAATTTGAAAATCATTCAACTGGTTTTTTCCGTAAAAAATTTTAAATTTCAACATTCTTTTTTTGATTTTAAACCATTTAAACCTTTTTCTGAAATTTTGAATGAATTTTTTTAGAAACAAAAAAATTTCAAAAAAATTCGGAAAAATTTTTGGAAAAAATTCAAAAAAAATTTAAAAAAATATTTAATTGGGGAATTTTTTTCCGTAAAAATATTTCCCCATTCGTTTTTTGATTTTGGCCCAATTTAAAAACTTTTTCTGAAATTTTGGGAAGGGAAATTTTAGACTCAAAAAAATTTCAAAAAAAATCATTTCTTTTTGGCAACAGTCATAAAAAAAATTTAAATTATTTCTAATTTGGGGTTTTTCAAAAAAATTAATTATTCCCAACCATTCTTTTTTTGATTTTTGGCCCAAATTTAAAGCTTTTCTGAAATTTTGAAAAAAAAATTTTTTTGGACTCAAAAAAGTTTCAAAAAAACATTTCCCTTTTGGCCCAAGAGTATAAAAATAAAAATTTATTCTCTGTGGTTTTTTTTTCACGTAAAATCATTCACTTTTCCCTTTTGAAATCGATTGGGCCCAATTTAAGTTTTTCTGAAATTTTTAAAATTTTAAAATTTTTTAGACTCAAAAATTTTCAAAAAAATCATTCCCATTTTGGCAAGGGGTCAAAAAATAAAAAATTCTTTTAAACGGGGATTTTTAAACGTAAAATCATTCACCTTCTCCCTTTGTACTCGATTTTTGGGACAATTAAACCCTTTTCCTAAAGATTTTTAAAAATGAAATTTTTTAGATCGAAAAAATTTCAAAAAATCAGTTTTTTTGGAAAGAGTATAAGAATAGAAAATCATTCTACTGTGGTTTTTTTCATTTAAAAATATTCCCCTTCAAAACCTTCGTACTCGATTGTTGGGACAATTGAAAATGCATTTTCCTGAGATTTTTGAAATGTAAATTTTTAGACTCTGAAAAATTTCGAAAAAAATCATTCCATTTTCCCCGGCAAGAGTCATAAGACACATTGACAAATCATTCTCTGTGGATTTTTTCGACTAAAAATATTCACCTTCTACCATTCGTACTCGATGTTGGAACAATTGTAATGCATTCTACTGAAATTTTTTGAAATGTATATTTTGTAGACTTCGAAAAAAATTTCGAAAAAAACCAGTTTCCTTTCGGCCGCAAGAGTCATAAGAATAAAAAATCATTTCTACCTGTGGATTTTTTAACGTGTAAAATCATTCACCTTTTACCATTCGTACTCGATTGTTGGACATTTCAAGCCGTTTCTCTGAGATTTCTCGAAATGTAAAAATTTTTTTAGACTCTAAAAATATTTTGAAAAAACATCAGTTCCCATTTTTGGCAAGAGTCATAAAATAGAAAATCATTCTATTGTGGATTAACGTCAAATCATTCACCTTCTACCATTCGTACTCGATTGTCGACCATTTGAAATGCATTTTCCTGAAATATTTGAAATGAAAATTTTTAGACTCGAAAAAGTTTCGGAAAAAATCAGTTCAATTTTTGGCAACAGCCATAAAAATTGAGAATCATTACACTGAAGCTATGTTCGCGTCAAATTAAAATAAATATTTCAACATTACGTATTTGATTGTTGGACAATTTTCCAAAGCTTTTCTCTGAGATTTTCTGAAATGTAAATTTTTAGACTCGAAAAATTTCGAAAACATCGGTTACATTTTGGCAAGAGTCATAAGAATAGAAAATCAATTCTACTGTGGATTTTTTTTCACTAAAAATCATTCACCTTCTCCATTTGTACTCGATTGTTGGACAATCAAAGCTTTCTCTGAGATTTCCTGAAATGTAAATTTTTTAGAATCGAAAAAATTTCGAAAACATCGGGCTTACATTTGTAGTCACATAGTCATAAGAATAGAAAATTCATTTCTACTGTGGGTTTTTATTTTTTCGGGAATGTAAAAGGGTCATTCACCTTCTACCATTCGGTACTCGATTGTTGGAGGACAATTTAAAAAGCATTTTACTGAGATTTTTGAAATGTAAATTTTTAGACTCGAAAAAATTTCGAAAAACTCGTTTTCCTCTCGGCAAGAGTTAGATAAGAATAGAAAATCATTCTACAGTGGATTTTTTCATCGAAAATCATTCACCTCTAACAATTCGTACTCGATTTGTCGACCATTTGAAATGCATTTTTCCTGAGATAAGTTTGTAATGAAAATTTTTAGACCTCGAAAAAGTTTCGAAAAAATCGTTCTTCTTTGGCAAAGTCAAAGAATAAAAATCATTCTCTGTGGATTTTTTCACGAAAAAAAATTTCACCTTTTCCCCCCATTCGTACTCGATTTTTGGGAAAATTTGAAAGGGCTTTTTCCGAAATTTTGAAAAAAAAAATTTTTTAGCCTCAAAAAAATTTCGAAAATCAGCCCCTTTTTGGCAAGATTTCAAAAGAATAAAAATATTTTTGGGGAAATTTTTTCACGAAAATCATTCACCTTTACCTTTTGTACTCGATTTTTTAAACAATTTAAAGCTTTTTCCTTAAAATTTTTGAAAAAAAAATTTTTAGACTCAAAAAAATTTCAAAAAAAATCAGTTCCTTTTTTTGGCAAGAGTCTAAGAATAAAAAATCATTTCGGGGGTTTTTTTTTCATTTAAAACTTTTCACCTTCTCCCAATTTGTCCGGATTTTTGGGGACAATTTCAAAGCTTTTCTCTGAGATTTCTGAAATGTAAATTTTTAGACTCAAAAAATTTCGAAAACATCGGTTACATTCTTGCAGAGAGTCATATGAAAAGAAAATCATTTTGCTGTGGATTTTTTTCACGTAAAATAATTCACCTTCTACCATTTCGTACTCGATTGTTGGACAATTGAAATGCATTTCCTGAGATTTTTGAAATGTAAATTTTTTAGACTCTAAAATATTTCGAAAAAATCAGTTCCATTTTTGGCAAGAGTCATAAGAATAGAAAATCATTCTACTGTGGATTTTTTCACGTAAAATCATTCACCTTGCTACCATTCGTACTACGATTTTCGGACCATTTGAAATGCATTTTCCTGAAATATTTGAAATGTAAATTTTTAGACTCTAAAAATTTCGAAAACATCGGTTACATTTTTGGCAAGAGTCATAAGAATTAGAAAATCATTCTAAACTGTGGATTTTTTCACGTAAAATCATTCACCTTTTACCCATTCGTACTCGATTGTTGGACAATTGAAATGCATTTTAACTGAGATTTTTGAAATGTAAATTTTTAGACTCGAAAAAACTTCGAAAAAATCAGTTCTTCTCTCGGCAAGAGTCATAAGAATAGAAAATCATTCTATGTGTGGATTTTTTCACGTAAAATCATTCACCTTCTACCATTCGTACTCGATTGTCGACCATTTGAAATGCATTTTCCTGAAAGATTTGAAATGAAAATTTTTAGACTCGAAAAAGTTTCGAAAAAATCAGTTCAATTTTGGCAACAGCCATAAAAATTGAGAATCATTACAATTGTGGATTTTTTCACTAAAAATCATTTCACCTTCTACCATTCGTACTCGATTAGTTGGGACAATTTCAAAGCTTTTCTCTGAGATTTCTGAAATGTAAGCTTTTTAGACTCAAAAATATTTCGAAAAAAATCAGTTCCATTTTTGGCAAGAGTCATAAGAATAGAAAAAATCATTCTACTGTGGATTTTTTCACTAAAAAATTCACCTTCTACCATTCGTACTCGATTGTTGGACATTTCAAAGCTTTTCTCTGAGATTTCTGAAATGTAAGTTTTAGACTCTAAAATATTTCGAAAAACATCAGTTCCATTTTGGCAAGAGTCATAAGAATAGAAAATCATTCTACTGTGATTTTTTCACGTAAAATCATTCACCTTCTACCATTCGTACTAGATTGTTGGACAATTTCAAAGCTTTTCTGAGATTTTTGAAATGTAAATTTTAGACTCTAAAAATATTCGAAAAAATCAGTTCCATTTTTGGCAAGAGTCATAAGAATAGAAAATCATTCTACTGTGGATTTTTTCACGTAAAATCATTCACCTTCTACCATTCGTACTCGATTGTTGGACAATTTCAAAGCTTTTCTCTGAGATTTTGAAATGTAAATTTTTAGACTCTAAAATATTTCGAAAAAATCAGTTCCATTTTTGGCAAGAGTCATAAGAATAGAAAATCATTCTACTGTGGATTTTTTCACTAAAAATCATTCACCTTCTACCATTCGTACTCGATTGTTGGACAATTTCAAAGCTTTTCTCTGAGATTTTGAAATGTAAATTTTTAGACTCTAAAAAATTTCGAAAAAATCAGTTCCATTTTTGGCAAGAGTCATAAGAATAGAAAATCATTCTACTGTGGATTTTTTCACGTAAAAATCATTCACCTTCTACCATTCGTACTCGATTGTTGGACAATTTCAAAGCTTTTCTCTGAGATTTCTGAAATGTAAGTTTTTAGACTCTAAAATATTTTGAAAAAATCAGTTCCATTTTTGGCAAGAGTCATAAGAATAGAAAATCATTCTACTGTGGATTTTTTCACTAAAAATCATTCACCTTCTACCATTCGTACTCGATTGTTGGACAATTTCAAAGCTTTTCTCTGAGATTTCAGAAATGTAAGTTTTTAGACTCTAAAATATTTCGAAAAAATCAGTTCCATTTTTGGCAAGAGTCATAAGAATAGAAAATCATTCTACTGTGGATTTTTTCACTAAAAATCATTCACCTTCTACCATTCGTACTCGATTTTTGGACAATTGAAATGCATTTTCTCTGAGATTTCTGAAATGTAAGTTTTTAGATTCTAAAATATTTCGAAAAAATCAGTTCCATTTTTGGCAAGAGTCATAAGAATAGAAAATCATTCTACTGTGGATTTTTTCACGTAAAATCATTCACCTTCTACCATTCGTACTCGATTGTTGGACAATTGAAATGCATTTTACTGAGATTTTTGAAATGTAAATTTTTAGACTCGAAAAATTTCGAAAAAATCAGTTCCTTTTGGCAAGAGTCATAAGAATAGAAAATCATTCTACTGTGGATTTTTTTCACGTAAAATCATTCACCTTCTACCATTCGTACTCGATTGTTGGACCATTTGAAATGCATTTTCCTGAAATTTTGAAATGTAAATTTTTAGACTCTAAAAATTTCGAAAAAATCAGTTCCAATTTTTGGCAACAGTCATAAAAAGAAAATCATTCTACTGAAGCTATGTTCGCGTCAAATAAAAATATTCAACATTCTATTCGTACTCGATTGTTGGACAATTTCAAAGCTTTTCTCTAAGATTTCTGAAATGTAAGTTTTTAGACTCTAAAATATTTCGAAAAAATCAGTTCCATTTTTGGCAAGAGTCATAAGAATAGAAAATCATTCTACTGTGGATTTTTTCACTAAAAATCATTCACCTTCTACCATTCGTACTCGATTGTTGGACAATTGAAATGCATTTTACTGAGATTTTTGAAATGTAAATTTTTAGACTCGAAAAAGTTTCGAAAAAATCAGTTCAATTTTTGGCAACAGTCATAAAAATTGAAAATCATTCAACTGAAGCTATGTTCGCGTCAAATTAAATATATTTCAACATTCGTATTTGATTGTTGGACAATTTCAAAGCTTTTCTCTGAGATTTCTGAAATGTAAATTTTTAGAATCGAAAAAATTTCGAAAACATCGGTTACATTTTTGGCAAGAGTCATAAGAATAGAAAATCATTCTACTGTGGATTTTTTCACTAAAAATCATTCACCTTCTACCATTTGTACTCGATTGTTGGACAATTTCAAAGCTTTTCTCTGAGATTTCTGAAATGTAAGTTTTTAGACTCTAAAATATTTCGAAAAAATCAGTTCCATTATAGGCAAGAGTCATAAGAATAGAAAATCATTCTACTGTGGATTTTTTCGCGTAAAATCATTCACCTTCTACCATTCGTACTCGATTGTTGGACAATTTCAAATGCTTTTTCTGAGATTTTGAAATGTAAATTTTTAGACTCTAAAATATTTCGAAAAAATCAGTTCCATTTTTGGCAAGAGTCATAAGAATAGAAAATCATTCTACTGTGGATTTTTTCACTAAAAATCATTCACCTTCTACCATTCGTACTCGATTGTTGGACAATTTCAAAGCTTTTCTCTGAGATTTTGAAATGTAAGTTTTTAGACTCTAAAATATTTCGAAAAAATCAGTTCCATTTTTGGCAAGAGTCATAAGAATAGAAAATCATTCTACTGTGGATTTTTTCACTAAAATCATTCACCTTCTACCATTCGTACTCGATTGTTGGACAATTTCAAAGCTTTTCTCTGAGATTTCTGAAATGTAAATTTTTAGACTCTAAAATATTTCGAAAAAATCAGTTCCATTTTTGGCAAGAGTCATAAGAATAGAAAGTCATTCTACTGTGGATTTTTTCACTAAAAATCATTCACCTTCTACCATTCGTACTCGATTTTCGACCATTTGAAATGCATTTTCTTGAGATTTTGAAATGTAAATTTTTAGACTCTAAAATATTTCGAAAAAATCAGTTCCATTTTTGGCAAGAGTCATAAGAATAGAAAATCATTCTACTGTGGATTTTTTCACTAAAAATCATTCACCTTCTACCATTCGTACTCGATTGTTGGACAATTTCAAAGCTTTTCTCTGAGATTTCTGAAATGTAAGTTTTTAGACTCTAAAATATTTCGAAAAAATCAGTTCCATTTTTGGCAAGAGTCATAAGAATAGAAAATCATTCTACTGTGGATTTTTTCACGTAAAATCATTCACCTTCTACCATTCGTACTCGATTTTCGACATTTGAAATGCATTTTCCTGAGATTTTGAAATGTAAATTTTTAGACTCTAAAATATTTCGAAAAAATCAGTTCCATTTTTGGCAAGAGTCATAAGAATAGAAAATCATTCTACTGTGGATTTTTTCACTAAAAATCATTCACCTTCTAACATTTGTACTCGATTGTTGGACAATTTCAAAGCTTTTCTCTGAGATTTCTGAAATGTAAGTTTTTAGACTCTAAAATATTTCGAAAAAATCAGTTCCATTTTTGGCAAGAGTCATAAGAATAGAAAATCATTCTACTGTGGATTTTTTCACTAAAATCATTCACCTTCTACCATTCGTACTCGATTGTTGGACAATTTCAAAGCTTTTCTCTGAGATTTCTGAAATGTAAATTTTTAGACTCTAAAATATTTCGAAAAAATCAGTTCCATTTTTGGCAAGAGTCATAAGAATAGAAAATCATTCTACTGTGGATTTTTTTCACTAAAAATCATTCACCTTCTACCATTCGTACTCGATTGTTGGACAATTTCAAAGCTTTTCTCTGAGATTTCTGAAATGTAAGTTTTTAGACTCTAAAATATTTCGAAAAATCAGTTCCATTCTTGGCAAGAGTCATAAGAAAAGAAAATCATTCTGCTGTGGATTTTTTCACTAAAAATCATTCACCTTCTACCATTCGTACTCGATTGTTGGAACAATTGTAATGCATTTCTCTGAGATTTCTGAAATGTAAGTTTTTAGACTCTAAAATATTTCGAAAAAATCAGTTCCATTTTTGGCAAGAGTCATAAGAATAGAAAATCATTCTACTGTGGATTTTTTCACGTAAAATCATTCACCTTCTACCATTCGTACTCGATTGTTGGACAATTCAAAGCATTTTCCTGAGATTTTTGAAATGTAAGTTTTTAGACTCTAAAATATTTCGAAAAAATCAGTTCCATTTTTGGCAAGAGTCATAAGAATAGAAAATCATTCTACTGTGGATTTTTTCACTAAAAATCATTCACCTTCTACCATTCGTACTCGATTTTCGACCATTTGGAATGCATTTTCCTGAAATATTTGAAATGAAAATTTTTAGACTCGAAAAAGTTTTGAAAAAATCAGTTCAATTTTTGGCAACAGTCGTAAAAATTGAGAATCATTCCACTGAATCTATGTTCGCGTCAAAGTAAATATATTTCAACATTCGTATTTGATTGTTGGACAATTTCAAAGCTTTTCTCTGAGATTTCTGAAATGTAAATTTTTAGACTCTAAAATATTTCGAAAAACTCAGTTCAATTTTTGGCAAGAGTCATAAGAATAGAAAATCATTCTACTGTGGATTTTTTCACTAAAAATCATTCACCCTCTACCATTTCTACTCGATTGTTGGACAATTTCAAAGCTTTTCTCTGAGATTTCTGAAATGTAAATTTTTAGAATCGAAAAAATTTCGAAAACATCGGTTACATTTTTGGCAAGAGTCATAAGAATAGAAAATCATTCTGCTGTGGATTTTTTCACGTAAAATAATTCACCTTCTACCATTCGTACTCGATTGTTGGACAATTGAAAAGCATTTTCCTGAGATTTTTGAAATGTAAATTTTTTGACTCTAAAATATTTCGAAAAAATCAGTTCCATTTTTGGCAAGAGTCATAAGAATAGAAAATCATTCTACTGTGGATTTTTTCACGTAAAATCATTCACCTTCTACCATTCGTACTCGATTTTCGACCATTTGAAATGCATTTTCCTGAAATATTTGATATGAATATTTTTAGACTCGAAAAAGTTTCGAAAAAATCAGTTCAATTTTTGGCAACAGCCATAAAAATTGAGAATCACTCCACTGAAGCTATGTTCGCGTCAAATTAAATATATTTCAACATTCGTATTTGATTGTTGGACAATTTCAAAGCTTTTCTCTGAGATTTCTGAAATGTAAATTTTTAGAATCGAAAAAATTTCGAAAACATCGGTTACATTCTTGGCAAGAGTCATAAGAATAGAAAATCATTCTACTGTGGATTTTTTCACGTAAAATCATTCATCTTCTACCATTCGTACTCGATTTTCAACCATGTGAAATTCATTTTCCTGAAATATTTGAAATGAAAATTTTTAGACTCGAAAAAGTTTCGAAAAAATCAGTTCAATTTTTGGCAACAGCCATAAAAATTGAGAATCACTCCACTGAAGCTATGTTCGCGTCAAATTAAATATATTTCAACATTCGTACTCGATTGTTGGACAATTTCAAAGCTTTTCTCTGAGATTTCTGAAATGTAAGTTTTTAGACTCTAAAATATTTCGAAAAAATCAGTTCCATTTTTGGCAAGAGTCATAAGAATAGAAAATCATTCTACTGTGGATTTTTTCACTAAAAAACTCTACATTCGTACGATTGTTGGACTGTGGATTTTTTCACGTAAAATCATTCACCTTCTACCATTCGTACTCGATTGTTGGACAATTGAAAAGCATTTTACTGAGATTTTTGAAATGTAAATTTTTAGACTCGAAAAAATTTCGAAAAAATCAGTTCTTCTCTCGGCAAGAGTCATAAGAATAGAAAATCATTCTACTGTGGATTTTTTCACGTAAAATCATTCACCTTCTACCATTCGTACTCGATTTTCGACCATTTGAAATGCATTTTCCTGAAATATTTGATATGAATATTTTTAGACTCGAAAAAGTTTCGAAAAAATCAGTTCAATTTTTGGCAACAGTCATAAAAATTGAAAATCATTCCACTGAAGCTATGTTCGCGTCAAA
The DNA here is from genome assembly GCA_033439095.1 of Pseudococcus viburni. Taxonomy (NCBI): domain Eukaryota; kingdom Metazoa; phylum Arthropoda; class Insecta; order Hemiptera; family Pseudococcidae; genus Pseudococcus; species Pseudococcus viburni. The sequence goes on along the minus strand of JAVBJF010001089.1, from coordinate 10,851 downwards.
ATAAATATATTTCAACATTCGTATTTGTTGTTGGACAATTTCAAAGCTTTTCTCTGAGATTTCTGAAATGTAAGTTTTTAGACTCTAAAATATTTCGAAAAAATCAGTTCCATTTTTGGCAAGAGTCATAAGAATAGAAAATCATTCTACTGTGGATTTTTTCACTAAAAATCATTCACCTTCTACCATTCGTACTCGATTGTTGGACAATTTCAAAGCTTTTCTCTGAGATTTTGAAATGTAAGTTTTTAGACTCTAAAATATTTCGAAAAAATCAGTTCCATTTTTGGCAAGAGTCATAAGAATAGAAAATCATTCTACTGTGGATTTTTTCACTAAAAATCATTCACCTTCTACCATTCGTACTCGATTGTTGGACAATTTCAAAGCTTTTCTCTGAGATTTCTGAAATGTAAGTTTTTAGACTCTAAAATATTTCGAAAACATCGGTTACATTTTTGGCAAGAGTCATAAGAATAGAAAATCATTCTACTGTGGATTTTTTCACGTAAAATAATTCACCATCTACCATTCGTACTCGATTGTTGGACTGTGGATTTTTTCACGTAAAATCATTCACCTTCTACCATTTGTACTCGATTGTTGGACAATTTCAAAGCTTTTCTCTGAGATTTCTGAAATGTAAATTTTTAGAATCGAAAAAATTTCCAAAAAATCAGTTCTTCTCTCGGCAAGAGTCATAAGAATAGAAAATCATTCTACTGTGGATTTTTTCACGTAAAATAATTCACCTTCTACCATTCGTACTCGATTGTTGGACAATTGAAACGCATTTTCCTGAGATTTTTGAAATGTAAATTTTTAGACTCTAAAATATTTCGAAAAAATCAGTTCCATTTTTGGCAAGAGTCATAAGAATAGAAAATCATTCTACTGTGGATTTTTTAACGTAAAATCATTCACCTTCTACCATTCGTACTCGATTTTCGACCATTTGGAATGCATTTTCCTGAAATATTTGAAATGAAAATTTTTAGACTCGAAAAAGTTTTGAAAAAATCAGTTCAATTTTTGGCAACAGTCGTAAAAATTGAGAATCATTCCACTGAATCTATGTTCGCGTCAAAGTAAATATATTTCAACATTCGTATTTGATTGTTGGACAATTTCAAAGCTTTTCTTTGAGATTTCTGAAATGTAAATTTTTATACTCTAAAATATTTCGAAAAACTCAGTTCAATTTTTGGCAAGAGTCATAAGAATAGAAAATCATTCTACTGTGGATTTTTTCACTAAAAATCATTCACCTTCTACCATTCGTACTCGATTGTCGACCATTTGAAATGCATTTTCCTGAAATATTTGAAATGAAAATTGTTAGACTCGAAAAAGTTTCGGAAAAAATCAGTTCCATTTTTGGCAAGAGTCATAAGAATAGAAAATCATTCTGCTGTGGATTTTTTCACGTAAAATCATTCACCTTCTACCATTCGTACTCGATTGTCGACCATTTGAAATGCATTTTCCTGAAATATTTGAAATGAAAATTTTTAGACTCGAAAAAGTTTCGAAAAAATCAGTTCCATTTTTGGCAAGAGTCATAAGAATAGAAAATCATTCTGCTGTGGATTTTTTCACGTAAAATCATTCACCTTCTACCATTTGTACTCGATTGTTGAACAATTGAAAAGCATTTTACTGAGATTTTTGAAATGTAAATTTTTAGACTCGAAAAAATTTCGAAAAAATCAGTTCTTCTCTCGGCAAGAGTCATAAGAATAGAAAATCATTCTACTGTGGATTTTTTCACGTAAAATCATTCACCTTCTACCATTCGTACTCGATTTTCAACCATGTGAAATGCATTTTCCTGAAATATTTGAAATGAAAATTTTTAGACTCGAAAAAGTTTCGAAAAAATCAGTTCAATTTTTGGCAACAGTCATAAAAATTGAAAATCATTCAACTGAAGCTATGTTCGCGTCAAATTAAATATATTTCAACATTCGTATTTGATTGTTGGACAATTTCAAAGCTTTTCTCTGAGATTTCTGAAATGTAAATTTTTAGACTCGAAAAAATTTCGAAAACATCGGTTACATTTTTGGCAAGAGTCATAAGAATAGAAAATCATTCAACTGTGGATTTTTTCACGTAAAATAATTCACCTTCTACCATTCGTACTCGATTGTTGGACAATTTCAAAGCTTTTCTCTGAGATTTCTGAAATGTAAATTTTTAGACTCTAAAATATTTCGAAAAAATCAGTTCCATTTTTGGCAAGAGTCATAAGAATAGAAAATCATTCTACTGTGGATTTTTTCACTAAAAATCATTCACCTTCTACCATTTGTACTCGATTGTTGGACAATTTCAAAGCTTTTCTCTGAGATTTCTGAAATGTAAATTTTTAGAATCGAAAAAATTTCGAAAAAATCAGTTACATTTTTGGCAAGAGTCATAAGAATAGAAAATCATTCTACTGTGGATTTTTTCACGTAAAATCATTCACCTTCTACCATTCGTACTCGATTGTTGGACAATTTCAAAGCTTTTCTCTGAGATTTCTGAAATGTAAATTTTTAGACTCGAAAAAATTCCGAAAAACTCAGTTCCATTTTTGGCAAGAGTCATAAGAAAAGAAAATCATTCTACTGTGGATTTTTTCACTAAAAATCATTCACCTTCTACCATTTGTACTCGATTGTTGGACAATTTCAAAGCTTTTCTCTGAGATTTCTGAAATGTAAGTTTTTAGACTCTAAAATATTTCGAAAAAATCAGTTCCATTTTTGGCAAGAGTCATAAGAATAGAAAATCATTCTAATGTGGATTTTTTCACTAAAAATCATTCACCTTCTACCATTCGTACTCGATTGTTGGACAATTTCAAAGCTTTTCTCTGAGATTTCTGAAATGTAAATTTTTAGACTCGAAAAAATTCCGAAAAACTCAGTTCCATTTTTGGCAAGAGTCATAAGAAAAGAAAATCATTCCATTTGTACTCGATTGTTGGACAATTTCAAAGCTTTTCTCTGAGATTTCTGAAATGTAAATTTTTAGAATCGAAAAAATTTCGAAAAAATCAGTTCCATTTTTGGCAAGAGTCATAAGAATAGAAAATCATTCTACTGTGGATTTTTTCACTAAAAATCATTCACCTTCTACAATTCGTACTCGATTGTTGGACAATTTCAAAGCTTTTCTCTGAGATTTCTGAAATGTAAATTTTTAGAATCGAAAAAATTTCGAAAACATCGGTTACATTTTTGGCAAGAGTCATAAGAATAGAAAATCATTCTACTGTGGATTTTTTCACGTAAAATCATTCACCTTCTACCATTCGTACTCGATTGTTGGACAATTTCAAAGCTTTTCTCTGAGATTTCTGAAATGTAAATTTTTAGACTCGAAAAAATTTCGAAAAACTCAGTTCCATTTTTGGCAAGAGTCATAAGAAAAGAAAATCATTCTACTGTGGATTTTTTCACTAAAAATCATTCACCTTCTACCATTCGTACTCGATTGTTGGACAATTTCAAAGCTTTTCTCTGAGATTTCTGAAATGTAAGTTTTTAGAATCGAAAAAATTTCGAAAACATCGGTTACATTTTTGGCAAGAGTCATAAGAATAGAAAATCATTCTAATGTGGATTTTTTCACGTAAAATCATTCACCTTCTACCATTCGTACTCGATTGTTGGACAATTTCAAAGCTTTTCTCTGAGATTTCTGAAATGTAAATTTTTAGACTCGAAAAAATTTCGAAAAACTCAGTTCCATTTTTGGCAAGAGTCATAAGAATAGAAAATCATTCTACTGAGGATTTTTCACTAAAAATCATTCACCTTCTACCATTTGTACTCGATTGTTGGACAATTTCAAAGCTTTTCTCTGAGATTTCTGAAATGTAAATTTTTAGAATCGAAAAAATTTCGAAAACATCGGTTACATTTTTGGCAAGAGTCATAAGAATAGAAAATCATTCTACTGTGGATTTTTTCACGTAAAATCATTCACCTTCTACCATTCGTACTCGATTGTCGACCATTTGAAATGCATTTTCCTGAAATATTTGAAATGAAAATTTTTAGACTCGAAAAAGTTTCGAAAAAATCAGTTCAATTTTTGGCAACAGCCATAAAAATTGAAAATCATTCCACTGAAGCTATGTTCGCGTCAAATTAAATATATTTCAACATTCGTATTTGATTGTTGGACAATTTCAAAGCTTTTCTCTGAGATTTCTGAAATGTAAGTTTTTAGACTCTAAAATATTTCGAAAAAATCAGTTCCATTTTTGGCAAGAGTCATAAGAATAGAAAATCATTCTACTGTGGATTTTTTCACGTAAAATAATTCACCTTCTACCATTCGTACTCGATTGTTGGACCATTGAAATGCATTTTCCTGAGATTTTTGAAATGTAAATTTTTAGACTCTAAAATATTTCGAAAAAATCAGTTCCATTTTTGGCAAGAGTCATAAGAATAGAAAATCATTCTACTGTGGATTTTTTCAAGTAAAATCATTCACCTTCTACCATTTGTACTCGATTGTTGGACAATTTCAAAGCTTTTCTCTGAGATTTCTGAAATGTAAGTTTTTAGACTCTAAAATATTTCGAAAAAATCAGTTCCATTTTTGGCAAGAGTCATAAGAATAGAAAATCATTCTACTGTGGATTTTTTCACGTAAAATCATTCACCTTCTACCATTCGTACTCCATTTTCGACCATTTGAAATGCTTTTCTCTGAGATTTCTGAAATGTAAGTTTTTAGACTCTAAAATATTTCGAAAAAATCAGTTCCATTTTTGGCAAGAGTCATAAGAATGGAAAATCATTCTACTGTGGATTTTTTCACTAAAAATCATTCACCTTCTACCATTCGTACTCGATTGTCGACCATTTGAAATGCATTTTTCTGAAATATTTGAAATGAAAATTTTTAGACTCGAAAAAGTTTCGAAAAAATCAGTTCAATTTTTGGCAACAGCCATAAAAATTGAAAATCACTCCACTGAAGCTATGTTCGCGTCAAATTAAATATATTTCAACATTCGTATTTGATTGTTGGACAATTTCAAAGCTTTTCTCTGAGATTTCTGAAATTTAAATTGTTGGACTCGAAAAAATTTCGAAAAAATCAGTTCTTCTCTCGGCAAGAGTCATAAGAATAGAAAATCATTCTGCTGTGGATTTTTTCACGTAAAATCATTCACCTTCTACCATTCGTACTCGATTTTCGACCATTTGAAATGCATTTTCCTGAAATATTTGAAATGTAAATTTTTAGACTCTAAAATATTTCGAAAAAATCAGTTCCATTTTTGGCAAGAGTCATAAGAATAGAAAATCATTCTACTGTGGATTTTTTCACTAAAAATCATTCACCTTCTACCATTTGTACTCGATTGTTGGACAATTTCAAAGCTTTTCTCTGAGATTTCTGAAATGTAAATTTTTAGAATCGAAAAAATTTCGAAAACATCGGTTACATTTTTGGCAAGAGTCATAAGAATAGAAAATCATTCTACTGTGGATTTTTTCACGTAAAATCATTCACCTTCTACCATTCGTACTCGATTGTCGACCATTTGAAATGCATTTTCCTGAAATATTTGAAATGAAAATTTTTAGACTCGAAAAAGTTTCGAAAAAATCAGTTCAATTTTTGGCAACAGCTATAAAAATTGAGAATCATTCCACTGAAGCTATGTTCGCGTCAAATTAAATATATTTCAACATTCGTATTTGATTGTTGGACAATTTCAAAGCTTTTCTCTGAGATTTCTGAAATGTAAATTTTTAGAATCGAAAAAATTTCGAAAACATCGGTTACATTCTTGGCAAGAGTCATACGAAAAGAAAACCATTCTGCTGTGGATTTTTACCATTCGTACTCGATTGTTGGACAATTGAAATGCATTTTCCTGAGATTTTTGAAATGTAAATTTTTAGATTCTAAAATATTTCGAAAAAATCAGTTCCATTTTTGGCAAGAGTCATAAGAATAGAAAATCATTCTACTGTGGATTTTTTCAAGTAAAATCATTCACCTTCTACCATTTGTACTCGATTGTTGGACAATTTCAAAGCTTTTCTCTGAGATTTCTGAAATGTAAATTTTTAGAATCGAAAAAATTTCGAAAACATCGGTTACATTTTTGGCAAGAGTCATAAGAATAGAAAATCATTCTACTGTGGATTTTTTCACTAAAAATCATTCACCTTCTACCATTCGTACTCGATTGTTGGACAATTGAAATGCATTTTCCTGAGATTTTTGAAATGTAAATTTTTAGATTCTAAAATATTTCGAAAAAATCAGTTCCATTTTTGGCAAGAGTCATAAGAATAGAAAATCATTCTACTGTGGATTTTTTCAAGTAAAATCATTCACCTTCTACCATTTGTACTCGATTGTTGGACAATTTCAAAGCTTTTCTCTGAGATTTCTGAAATGTAAATTTTTAGAATCGAAAAAATTTCGAAAACATCGGTTACATTTTTGGCAAGAGTCATAAGAATAGAAAATCATTCTACTGTGGATTTTTTCACTAAAAATCATTCATTTTCTACCATTTGTACTCGATTGTTGGACAATTTCAAAGCTTTTCTCTGAGATTTCTGAAATGTAAATTTTTAGAATCGAAAAAATTTCGAAAACATCGGTTACATTTTTGGCAAGAGTCATAAGAATAGAAAATCATTCTACTGTGGATTTTTTCACGTAAAATCGTTCACCTTCTACCATTCGTACTCGATTTCCGACCATTTGAAATACATTTTCCTGAAATATTTGATATGAATATTTTTTGACTCGAAAAAGTTTCGAAAAAATCAGTTCAATTTTTGGCAACAGTCATAAAAATTGAAAATCATTCAACTGAAGCTATGTTCGCGTCAAATTAAGTATATTTCAACATTCGTATTTGATTGTTGGACAATTTCAAAGCTTTTCTCTGAGATTTCTGAAATGTAAATTTTTAGACTCGAAAAAATTTCGAAAAACTCAGTTCCATTTTTGGCAAGAGTCATAAGAATAGAAAATCATTCTACTGTGGATTTTTTCACTAAAAATCATTCACCTTCTACCATTTGTACTCGATTGTTGGACAATTTCAAAGCTTTTCTCTGAGATTTCTGAAATGTAAATTTTTAGAATCGAAAAAATTTCGAAAACATCGGTTACATTTTTGGCAAGAGTCATAAGAATAGAAAATCATTCTACTGTGGATTTTTTCAAGTAAAATCATTCACCTTCTACCATTTGTACTCGATTGTTGGACAATTTCAAAGCTTTTCTCTGAGATTTCTGAAATGTAAATTGTTAGACTCGAAAAAATTTCGAAAAAATCAGTTCTTCTCTCGGCAAGAGTCATAAGAATAGAAAATCATTCTGCTGTGGATTTTTTCACGTAAAATCATTCACCTTCTACCATTCGTACTCGATTTTCGACCATTTGAAATGCATTTTCCTGAAATATTTGAAATGTAAATTTTTAGACTCTAAAATATTTCGAAAAAATCAGTTCCATTTTTGGCAAGAGTCATAAGAATAGAAAATCATTCTACTGTGGATTTTTTCAAGTAAAATCATTCACCTTCTACCATTTGTACTCGATTGTTGGACAATTTCAAAGCTTTTCTCTGAGATTTCTGAAATGTAAATTGTTAGACTCGAAAAAATTTCGAAAAAATCAGTTCTTCTCTCGGCAAGAGTCATAAGAATAGAAAATCATTCTGCTGTGGATTTTTTCACGTAAAATCATTCACCTTCTACCATTCGTACTCGATTTTCGACCATTTGAAATGCATTTTCCTGAAATATTTGAAATGTAAATTTTTAGACTCTAAAATATTTCGAAAAAATCAGTTCCATTTTTGGCAAGAGTCATAAGAATAGAAAATCATTCTACTGTGGATTTTTTCACTAAAAATCATTCACCTTCTACCATTTGTACTCGATTGTTGGACAATTTCAAAGCTTTTCTCTGAGATTTCTGAAATGTAAATTTTTAGAATCGAAAAAATTTCGAAAACATCGGTTACATTTTTGGCAAGAGTCATAAGAATAGAAAATCATTCTACTGTGGATTTTTTCACGTAAAATCATTCACCTTCTACCATTCGTACTCGATTGTCGACCATTTGAAATGCATTTTCCTGAAATATTTGAGTACGAATGGTAGAAGGTGAATGATTTTACGTGAAAAAATCCACAGTAGAATGATTTTCTATTCTTATGACTCTTGCCGAGAGAAGAACTGATTTTTTGGAAATTTTTTCGATTCTAAAAATTTACATTTCAGAAATCTCAGAGAAAAGCTTTGAAATTGTCCAACAATCGAGTACAAATGGTAGAAGGTGAATGATTTTACGTGAAAAAATCCACAGTCCAACAATCGAGTACGAATGGTAGATGGTGAATTATTTTACGTGAAAAAATCCACAGTAGAATGATTTTCTATTCTTATGACTCTTGCCAAAAATGTAACCGATGTTTTCGAAATTTTTTCGATTCTAAAAATTTACATTTCAGAAATCTCAGAGAAAAGCTTTGAAATTGTCCAACAATCAAATACGAATGTTGAAATATATTTAATTTGACGCGAACATAGCTTCAGTGGAATGATTCTCAATTTTTATGGCTGTTGCCAAAAATTGAACTGATTTTTTCGAAACTTTTTCGAGTCTAAAAATTTTCATTTCAAATATTTCAGGAAAATGCATTTCAAATGGTCGACAATCGAGTACGAATGGTAGAAGGTGAATTATTTTACGTGAAAAAATCCACAGCAGAATGATTTTCTTTTCGTATGACTCTTGCCAAGAATGTAACCGATGTTTTCGAAATTTTTTCGAGTCTAAAAATTTACATTTCAGAAATCTCAGAGAAAAGCTTTGAAATTGTCCAACAATCGAGTACGAATGGTAGAAGGTGAATGATTTTACGTGAAAAAATCCACAGTTGAATGATTTTCTATTCTTATGACTCTTGCCAAAATTGTAACCGATGTTTTCGAAATTTTTTCAATTCTAAAAATTTACACTCCAGAAATCTCAGAGAAAAGCTTTGAAATTGTCCAACAATCGAGTACAAATGGTAGAAGGTGAATGATTTTACGTGAAAAAATCCACAGTAGAATGATTTTTTATTCTTATGACTCTTGCCGAGAGAGGAACTGATTTTTTCGAAATTTTTTCGAGTCTAAAAATATACATTTCAAAAATTTCAGTAAAATGCATTACAATTGTTCCAACAATCGAGTACGAATGGTAGAAGGTGAATGATTTTTAGTGAAAAAATCCACAGTAGAATGATTTTCTATTCTTATGACTCTTGCCAAAAATGGAACTGATTTTTTCGAAATATTTTAGAGTCTAAAAATTTACATTTCAAAAATCTCAGGAAAATGCATTTCAATTGTCCAACAATCGAGTACGAATGGTAGAAGGTGAATTATTTTACGTGAAAAAATCCACAGCAAAATGATTTTCTTTTCATATGACTCTTGCCAAGAATGTAACCGATGTTTTCGAAATTTTTTCGAGTCTAAAAATTTACATTTCAGAAATCTCAGAGAAAAGCTTTGAAATTGTCCAACAATCGAGTACAAATGGTAGAAGGTGAATGATTTTTAGTGAAAAAATCCACAGTAGAATGATTTTCTTTTCTTATGACTCTTGCCAAAAATGGAACTGAGTTTTTCGAAATTTTTTCGAGTCTAAAAATTTACATTTCAGAAATCTCAGAGAAAAGCTTTGAAATTGTCCAACAATCGAGTACGAATGGTAGAAGGTGAATGATTTTACGTGAAAAAATCCACAGTAGAATGATTTTCTATTCTTATGACTCTTGCCGAGAGAAGAACTGATTTTTTCGAAATTTTTTCGAGTCTAAAAATTTACATTTCAAAAATCTCAGTAAAATGCATTTCAATTGTCCAACAATCGAGTACGAATGGTAGAAGGTGAATGATTTTACGTGAAAAAATCCACAGTAGAATGATTTTCTATTCTTATGACTCTTGCCAAAAATGTAACCGATGTTTTCGAAATTTTTTCGATTCTAAAAATTTACATTTCAGAAATCTCAGAGAAAAGCTTTGAAATTGTCCAACAATCGAGTACGAATGGTAGAAGGTGAATTATTTTACGTGAAAAAATCCACAGCAGAATGATTTTCTTTTCGTATGACTCTTGCCAAGAATGTAACCGATGTTTTCGAAATTTTTTCGAGTCTAAAAATTTACATTTCAGAAATCTCAGAGAAAAGCTTTGAAATTGTCCAACAATCAAATACGAATGTTGAAATATACTTAATTTGACGCGAACATAGCTTCAGTTGAATGATTTTCAATTTTTATGACTGTTGCCAAAAATTGAACTGATTTTTTCGAAACTTTTTCGAGTCTAAAAATATTCATATCAAATATTTCAGGAAAATGTACTTCAAATGGTCGAAAATCGAGTACGAATGGTAGAAGGTGAATGATTTTACGTGAAAAAATCCACAGTAGAATGATTTTCTTTTCTTATGACTCTTGCCAAAAATGGAACTGAGTTTTTCGAAATTTTTTCGAGTCTAAAAATTTACATTTCAGAAATCTCAGAGAAAAGCTTTGAAATTGTCCAACAATCAAATACGAATGTTGAAATACATAGGCTGTCCCAGAGGAACTGAGAGTTGAGCCCTTACGCGCACCGCGCGGGCCGTACGGCAAAACTGAAACCGGCATATTAAAATTCAATCTTTTCTCTTTCTAATGAGCGGTGAATCACCTCTCTACGATTTTTTCCGGCTGAGTACTGGGGCTCTGAAAATGACTACCATGGTGGACCCCTGACAAGTTTTTTTTTGGGGCGAAATTGAAGTGATACA
>JAVBJF010001088.1:0-21466 GCA_033439095.1 Pseudococcus viburni | reverse complement strand
AATTTAATCAACCAGTCGTATTCCGAGTAGCATTTTTTGATCTGTTCGTTGATTCCGGCCAATATTTGTTGTTCGGAGACGACTCCTTGGATGGTGAAATTCAAATCGAGCCAAATGACGGGGTGTTGAGCTAAATGAGCTGAGAAGACGTCTCGATTTTGAGCAATTTTTAAATTTTTGAACAAATGATAGGATTCGGTTTGGGTCCAGTTCAAAGGTTTGTTTTCTGAGTTCAGAAGCAGCTGGCTGAACCGTTTTATCATCTGCAGATTGATCGTTTTACCGAATTTCGATGGGTAACTGACGTAGTTGTAGTCTGGACCTTGGCTTGATTTGAAAAATTCACCGAGGAGGTCTGTTTTGTCGACGAAATATGGTTGTTTGGTGAAAGCTTCGTTGAATTCTGGGCTGGAAATGGAGCTTTCAGAGGTTGCGGGGACGATAAAAATTACGAAGAGAGAATTTAGCAGCGTAATTATCGAAATCATCCTTAAATTTGGGTTACTACTGAAAACAAAAAACAAAAATTCGTGATTTTTTCGTGCTACCTTTTTAGACGTCTGGAAATTCTTTTTTGCCCCCACCCCTCCGAATCAAAAAATTTATGAAAATCATATTCAAGATTGCTTTTATTTTTGAGAAATATTACTCCCCAACTTTTCTGACCTTCCAGGACCAATTTTTTCAATTTCTTCCAAATTTCACTTAAAGTATCTATGCAGAGATGAAAGTCCACTCCTGTCTTAACTAGGCTTAAGTTTCAGAAAAAGAAATTGATAACAATTTTTTTCAGACTTTTCCGAATTTAAGAAATTTTTGAGAGGAAGAATGTTTGTAAATAGATTTTTGGAGAAAAAGATGTTCAAAAGCAGAAATTTCAACAATTTTTAAACCTTTCAATCCTGAATGGGAGGAGAATACTTTCATTTCCATCTTTTAAGGTCTTAAAAGCATCAAATTCTCCAGAAAAGTCAGGCCTAAGATTCGAAAAATAGGAAATTTTCAAAAACAAGATGAAAAATTTATCAATAGATAGCTCCTCAAGAAAAAGTCCATGACAAAGGAAAAATTCCAAAATTCCTCGACTTTTCCAGGTTTTCCAAGAAGTGGGAAATAAAGCTATTTCACCTAAAAAAATTGAAAAATTTTTACCTCAAGAAGAAATACCCTAATCTTGTAAAAATATTTGAAAAAATAATAAAATTTGATGAAAATCATGTAAAGTTGGCTGAAAAAATATTGAAATTTTCAAAAATTATGTACTTAATTGATGAAATTTCAATAAGGTTACATTAAGAGAAATACAGTAAAAACTGCTAAACACTCATAAAATTTTACAAAAATCATAAAATTTGGTGAAAATTTCACGAATTTAATTCAAAACATTGCAAAAGTAGTTTTAGGAAACATGAAAGTAGTCTAAACTTTAAAAAAAAATCGCTCTAAATACCGTACTGAATCGTGGATAATGCTGCGCAGATACGTTCTATTTATAATTATCGTGATTACGACCTTAAATTTATCGCGTAATCCTCAGAAATTTTTTCCTACCATAATTTTTTTTTTTAATTTTTCATTTCAAACTCCAACATTTGAGTACCGTTTTTCCAAACCGAGCTCTGCTTAAAAACCGTGCACGAAGAAATGGACTTAGGTGCAATTTTTTTCGGAAAGTGCCTAAGGTGTAATTTTTTTTCAAGAAAAAAATTGCACTCAAGGCCTTTTTCTAACCCTGAAATTTTTTCTACTCTTATTTTTTCAAACTCTTGAATTTTTCCAATTTTTTTTCGAACTTCATAATTTTTTATTAAATTTTTTTCAACTACGAAATATTCATTTTCTGCTTTAGCTAATCCTAAATTTTTGAAACGAAGTAGTAAATAACAAATCTGTAGACTTTTTTGCTCAACTCTACGATTTTTCCCCAACTTTTGAGAATATTTATTTTAAAAATCGAGTTGAATTCCGAAAAAATTTCAACACTTTGGATGAACGATTTTTTTAATTTCATTTGATGATAAAAGACTGCGTACTTTAGAAGAATAGGATAAAATTTTGAAGCCGAAAAAAATTTGTGAAGAATTTCGAGCTAGAAAAAAATAGAGAAAAATTGAAGAGTTGAAAGTAAATTTTGGAAATAGATTTCAGATTGGATACAATTTTGAGAAAAAAATTTCAAAGTTGATGAAATTTATGTTTGAAAGAGACCAAAAAATTAAGAAAAATTGAAAGATTGAAAAAAATTGAGAAAAAATTAGTTTGGATAAAATCGCGAGAAAAAATTCAAAGTCGAAAAAATGTTGGGAAAAATTTGCGAATCCCGTAAAATCGCTTCTCGTAGCATTTCATCAGGTCTTCCATGATTATAGACCCGGTTTTCAAACGTTGACCAAACAATTCTACACATGGTGAAAGGGAACAGGAAACCAAAGTGACATTGCAACATGGTGGCATTTTGAAAAATGGTAATTTTCAGTTCATGTTTTTTTTTTCAAAGTTGGAAATTCTAAAAATATTCTGTACGACTGATTCGAGGTCTCTGATCGAGCATTTCATCAGCCCTTTCGTGATTACAGTCCCTCATTTTCAAACTTTGATCAAAAAATGCTATGAACGTTGAATCCTCAGAATTTTATTATTTCCCGAATTTTTTTTCAACATTTCGAAACATTTTACAAAATTTACATACAATCATTTTTATAACATTTCAGCAAATTTCACGATATTTCAGTATTTTTATGATAATAGGTATTAAATCAAATACGATAGTTTCATCCATTTTAAATTTCAAGTTCATGAATTTAATAGAATTAATTTTAACATCGTAGGAAAAATTTTAAGATCTACCTACACAAAAATTGACTTCAAAAAAAATTTCAAAGACATCTCAAGGTAAAAGGGGGCAGATAGCCTGAAAAATTGAAGCTTATAATACCTTTACAACATACTCAAAAACAATAAATTCGAGGACAACAAAAAACCTTTAAAAAAAAGCTTAAAATTTCATGGATTTGAGAGCTCAGAACTAGAAATTCAAAAAATAGATACATATTTTCAAATTTTTCTTGATTCCCAAGAATAAAATTTGATCATTCAGATGGGCTTCAGAAACAAAAAAAAGTACATAAAATAAAAGACCTCAACAAACCCCAAAAAAATCAGATAATTACCTTCGAATAATAGTAAATGGATTCAAATTCGATGAAAATAAAACCATCACTCCAACCAGACCACTCGAACTTCTACAAACTATCTAATTTACCACTTAAAATGAACTAATCGAACCCAGATAAGCAGCTGACTTCAATTCGATCAAATCAAATTACTTTGATAAAAAACCAGGTATGCAGGTCTTTATTTCTTATCAGATATATTTTCGAAAAAAATTTCAACCATCAGTCTAACTATTTTTTTGCTTCCATTAGAATGTTTTTTAGTGCAATGCTTTCCTCATCGTGAATTAAAACTTCGTGAAACGCAATTTCCTTCAAAATTTGGTAAAAATGCTCAAACCATCATCTCCACCTATCGACCTTCGATTCATATCACTTCACTGGCAATTTAAACCCTTCGACTGAACCTCCATCAAGATCCCAACTTCAACTATGTTTTCTAAAAAACCCTCATTATTCGTAATTCTCATCAAATTACTCTCAATCGATCATTCATCAGCCCAAAACTCCAACTCAGCCTCCCTTTTCAACGAATACCTGGTCAATTCCTTATATTTCGTCGACAAAACCGACATGATACGCGAATTTTACAATCAAAACGATCGCTGGACAATAATCGGCTCACCTCCCCAATTCGGTAAGACAACCAATCTCCACATGTTAAAAAAATTCTTCGGATACGAATTCGACGACTTAGGGGTTCCCAAACAGTGGAACCAGACATCCGCCTACCATCTCTTTAAAAATCTCAACATCTCCAATCACCAGGCCATTTTCACCAATCACCTGGCTCAACATCCAGTCATCTATCTCGACTTGAAATTCACTGTCCAAGGAGTCATCACCGAATTCAAAGTCTTTGCCCAGCTGCGTCAAAAAATCCGCCAATGTTATTTGGAGTACGAATGGATTTTGGATACAATTCAGTCATACGATCACATTTTGAACAGCTACGCAGAGCACATGGAACGAGTTCTGGCCTGCCAATTGGATCAGAAAGGCTGGGCTGAGAGTATTTTCATGCTGGGGAGCATCCTTTACAAATATTTCAACAGATCCAAAGTCGTAGTCCTGATCGACAATTATGATTACGCTGTGAACGATGCTTTTCGAGAAATGAAGATCGGAGGAGACTATATCCATCGATTGATCAACCCAGCCATAGCTTTTGGCAAAGGCCACGTGTTCAGCAGCGTTGGTTTGATCGTCGGCAACAGCTTAATGAGTTATGATCTGGGCCACAACACTTTGGCTGAAATCAAAGGCTACAATTTCCTTTTGCAGAACGAGTTTTCTCCTTATTTTGGCTTCACCGAGTTCGAAATGGATCATTTGTTTGAAAAATTCAATTGCTCTCGATCCGAACGAGTCGACGTGAAGAAATGGTACAATGGTTATTTGACCAGCAGAGACCATCGACCAATCTACAATCCTTATTCGATCTCTAGATATTTTCTATATCGATCGACGATGAATCGGACGAAACCTCGATCCTACTGGAGTCTTCTCCAAGACCCATTGCTGGTGCTTGATTTCCTCGACAATGGCGATTTTCGTTATAAACTCGTCGACATGTTGAAAGATGGTTTCTTGGTTCTGCATTCCAAACGACTGATGACCTACGAATCGAATCCTCAAATCCCCGAAATAAAAGGCCACGTTGACGAGGTACCGGAACCCTGCGTAACCGACGAAGCCCTACGTTACGTATTCGAGATGGGATATTTCACGTACGCCTCGGTCAACGACGAAGAATTCGTCAATCACGAATTCCAAGTACCCAATTGGGAAGTACAAGAGCACCTTTGCAATATCCTATCGCGATATTACAGCTCGCACAAAATACCCATCAGGGAAATCCGCAACCGTCTCATTGAAATAATCGAAACACCCGATGCCCACGAAAATTTCACTCTGGCTGATCAACTACAAGAAATACTCGCTCACGTCTTCGAAATCATCACCAAACCGAGATTCTCATTTTATACGGATTTTCTGCACCCGAAGATCCTGGAGTATCACTCGATTCTGTACGTGGCCGCGTTGCAGACGAAATTCGCCCTAAGTGGAGTCGACGTCGTGGCCAACGAACTGTTTTATTACGCCGAACGAGAAGATATATTCATTAAAAAAAACGACTCGGTCGTGATTATTCGTATAAATACCGATATCGAGGATGCCAGGTATTCGCCGAGGGAGAACGCGTACTCGAAAATGGAACGTAACTCGACGTCGTTTAAATTCATATGCATAAATGTTAACGAGACGCACCTGTTTAATGTCGCCCTAATGGGAGGCTATAGATTGCCTTACGATGGGCCTTTTTGAAGAAAAAGTACTCTATTTAGTATTTAGACTGTTTTTGAAAAGTAGCTGGGGAATTTGGGCGATATTGTTCGTTTTAATTCGACAGAGTCGTCGGGTAATGGAAAATGATTTATTTTAGGAGCAAATCGGTCGCTCGAAAGATTTATTTTTGATCAACGTCGAAATGTTCTTGGCAGCGAATCGTTCGCGAACGACTGCATCGAAAAATATTGCCTCAGGAGGGTCTGTCTATTCTCACACGGAATGAACAACAAGCTGTAAATCGCTCGCTCGAATCGCAACTTCGCAACCTGTCTCGTAAGATAGCAGGAATGAAGATCTTGCTAAAAAGTCGATTATATTTTTAGCTTTTGATTTGAAAATTTGAAACCAAAATCAACAATTTTTCAACCCAGAATTTTTTTCGATTCTCAAAATAGTTTCAATTCTTAATTTCCTTCTATCCAGATTTTTTCTAACTCTGAAAATTTTTCCTCAAAATATTTTTTAATTCTAAAATTTTTTCATCTGGAATAAAATTTTTACCAACTTCGAAATTTTTTCCTCCAATTTTTTTTCAGGTATGTGTTGTAAATATTTTCGATTCTCGCGTGTACGTATTTTTCTTTTTATTTAAATTATACGCGGCTGTTAAATCGTACAAATCGGTGGCTGCGGCCAAAATTTCGTTTTTTAGTTTTACTTCGGTTTGAGTTCGATCGTTGAACTCTGTTGTATCGTTTTTACTCTCATTCGTTGAGGTAATAAGTTTATATTTTTCTACGGTCGGAATTTTCACCGGAAAATTCTCGATCGATACGCGTTTTTCTGTCATTTTATTTCGTATAATAAATTTGACATTTTTTTAAATGAAAATTTGAGTTCGATTATTTCGAGTATTTGCGTTGAAACCTTTCGTAACTTTCTATTTTTCGAAAAAAATAGAAATCAGAACCGTAATTCGTTTTTCGTCTTTTCGCAATTCTACGTGAATTAAAGACAAGGAGTTTTCCAAGTACGGTACCGTAGACCGGAAAACTCGCACGAAGATTTTCCGCGACATCGGAAAACTCGATTTCTAATTTTCGATAATTTCGACTCAAATCGCTTTAATTTTTCGTCGCTTAAATCGTGAGCTTTAATTTTCGGCTCGGTAGTGTAGGTAGGCTAAGCTCGGTTCGCCTAACCTAACCTAACCTCACCTAACCTACGGATTTTCGAAAAAATTTTTTTCGCCTGGAAAATTCCGTAGAATTTTCCAGACGACTCTCGGTACTTTCGATTTCTCACACTCGCTTATATTCACGCGCCTCAGTCACCGGAAAAACGTTATTTTCCGTACATGGTAGCCGAAATCGTGGTTTTCTACGCGAATGATCTCTCGTAGTTTAGCGAGATTGATCCGAAACCAAGGCGACGCGAGTACATCGAACCCGGCCAACGACGCGATCGAACGAAACGACGAAATAATCGACGACGGCGAAGGTTTTCGTGGCTTTTCTGAACCTGAAAAACAGAAAACAAAAAGTCAAAAACGAAAACAAAGAAAGCGACGATCAAAGCAACTCAGAAACGATACTCCCTCGAAAATCGACGATACCACCGCTTCGTGTGAAGATATCGACGACATCTCTGCTACGTGCGACGACAGCGATAATTCCAGCGAATCAGGCAGCTCGACGGTCTCCGAAAAATCTACGACGATGGCAGCCGGCGACTCGAACATTCCGGCGCACCTTCTGTTCACAGGTACGGATTACCTGATTTGGAAAAAGCGTATTAAAAGCAGGCTAAGTGCGAAAGACTTAGAAAAAACGATCGAAGAAAATAGCACCGCGAGCGATAAAGACAAACGAAAGGCGTACTACGAAATAGTAAGCTACGTGAACAACGCCGTCTTCAGACTTATACGCGAAGAAAACGATCCTGCAAAACTTATGGCCGAACTCGATCAACGCTACGGTAAAGAAAACGAAACGATCGTTATAGCTTGCCGAGCAAAACTCGCACGAATAGACATCGATACGTTCAAGAGCGCCAAAGAATACTGCGAAGAAGTTTCAAATTTGGTTATGCAAATGACCGCCGCCGGTACAAAGGTTACGCCCGCAGAAGAGTATTCGTTTTTGAACACCGGAATTCGAGATCGACCAAAATGGGACATCGCCAGAAAATCAGCCGAAGCTGTGATCGGGATTACAAAGGCCGATCCGAAAATCCTGGCCGATCTACTTACGAGCGACGAAGAAAAACGAATCGACGGCCCCGGCAAAAATAAGGGTACGGCTCTCTCTGCAACGAATGGCGACGGTAAGCGTAGCGGCGACGGTAACGACAAGCGACGTACGAAATGTTATAAATGCAAAAAATTCGGACATCATGGTAAAAGTTGCCGGAACCCTGGGGATTTCCGAAAGAACTCCTCCCCCAGGGGCGAAATAAAGTGCTATCGGTGCGGCGGCCACGGACATATCGGAAAGGAATACCCTCGATACGGCGATAAAGCGAATTCCCAGAGAACGAGTGAAAGCACGAATACCGAGACGACGGCAAAACCAACGGCGAGCAGCAGCGGCGAATCTTCGAGTAGACCGAAAGCCCTAATTGCGACGATGAACGAATCACCGGTAGCGACACTATCGACGAAAAGCAACGAAATCAGCGTAGAAAATAACGATGAATATATTACCTTCATCGTAGATTCCGGCGCATCCTGTCACATGATCAACGTCGGCGGGATCCTGGTAGACGAGCAGCCAATTTCGAAGAACGAACGAATTTCTGTAGCGAAGAAAAGCGCAACTGTAACTCGTCGATCCGTCGGAAAATTGAATCTGAAAAGCGAATTTGGAATTAATTATCGAATGGAAAACGTAAGCTATATTCCTGATCTCGTCGGAAATTTACTATCGGTAAATCAGCTACGCGAACTTGGTTACGATACTATCGTAAGCGAAGACGTAAAAATCGTTCATCGAGACACCGGAGAAAAGCTGGCTGAAGTGACAATACAGCCGAATGGCTTGTATACGGTACGATTCAAAATTCGGCGAAGTATCGACGACGACTCCGGCGAAAACGACGAATACGCGCTCAACGCTTTCTGGCACCAGAGACTCGGTCACCCCAGCCGTACGGTGATGTACAAGATTCCTGAAATTTCCTGCACCGAACACGACAGCCCAAATATGAACGAATGCGAAGTCTGCGCTCGAGCTAAACAACCGAGAGGCTCTTACGGCGAAACGCGACATCGAGCGACTCAGGCTTTGGACATTGTACATGTCGATATTTTGGGCCAAATCAGCGAATCTCTGGACGGCGAGAGATATTTTGCGGCTTTCGTCGACGACTTCACTCGGTACGCGGTGACTTTTGCGATGAAAAATCGATCGGAGGTAGGTACTTATTTCGAAAAGTACTCCAGCATCGTAACGAATATCTGGAACCGGCCAATAAAGCAGATTCGCTGCGACAGCGCGACGGAATTCCTCGGCGGGAAATTCCGCGAGGTCGCTGAGGGATTCGGCATGAGAATCGTAGCTTCAGAACCGTACGAGCACCAGCACAACGGAACCGCTGAGAGATTTCTTCGAACGATTTCGGAAAAGCTACGAGCTCTTCTTTTCGACGCAAAGCTCCCGGCGAGATTTTGGCCATACGCGCTGTATACTGCGAACTTCCTGTATAATCGACTTCCGCACACATCGAATGAAGCGGAGAAAAGCCCGTACGAATTGTGGTTTAGCCGACCACCGACGTTTTCGTATGTGAAGATCTTTGGCTGCGTCGCTAGAGTCCATGTACCGAAGGAAAAACGAACGAAACTGGAATCGCGATCTGTAGAACGGATGCTGGTTGGCTACACAGAAACTGGGTATATTTTGCTCGATGTAAATCGAAACAAAATTACCTATTCATCAAACGTAATCTTCGACGAGAATAAGCTGTACTCGGACTATCTACCGGAAAACGCGAACCGAACGAACGAAAATTCCAGTGCGGCTGAAACGAACGAAGCGACGGCAGAAAACGAAGTCGAAATCGATGCCGAAACTTCAGCGATTGCAGTCAAAACTAATTTAAGCGACGACGACGAACAGATAAAATATGCAGCGTTTATTTCTACGGAAAATGAACATGAACTTACATTCGATGAAGCTGTAAATGGTCCAGAAGGCGAACACTGGAAGGCTGCAATCAAAGCCGAACTGGACGCGATGATCTTGAAGGACGTCTGGTACGAATCGACGATCGAAGAACTCGAAGGCACCGACTTTTCACTCGTCGATACCAAGTGGGTGCTGAAAAAGAAAATTAGCGTTAGTCACGAAGTGAAATACAAGGCACGATTGGTTCTAAGAGGATACAAGGATACTCACAAATACGAGCTCGACGAGACCTACGCGCCGACGGTAAATACGCCGATAATCCGATCGGTAATTAGCTTAGCTACCGAGAATGGCTGGCAGCTGAGGCAGGTTGACGTCTCGACGGCTTTCCTGAACGGCGACGCATCTCGGGTGATAGCTTTCAAGCCGCCAAAAGGTACATCGGTCCGCTTCAACGTTGTCTTCGTGCTGAAAAAATCGTTATACGGGCTCAGAACATCTCCAACGAATTGGAACAAAAAATTGAAGCGCGTACTTGAAAAATTGGGCTTCCGTCAATCGCCGAATGATCCCTGTGTCTTCATAAACGCCGAAGGAGATACGCTTCGATGTATCTTCATAATTTTCGTCGACGATTTTCTCATCACCGGCTTCGACGACGCGTTAATTGATTGGCTTGTCGAACAGTTGAATTTGGAATTCGGCATCCGCGACCTGAAAGAAACGAAGAAATTTATAGGGATAGAAATCGAACGAAATAAGGAAATCGGCGAGACTTATCTTCACCAACGTACGTATATTAAAGAGTTAATTAACGAATACGACTTACTCGATAGCAATCCGATCGCGACGCCGATGGAACCGAATTTGAAAATCGCCAACACCGTACTCGATAAATCGTTTGAAACCCGCGTTCGTGGAATTCTTGGCTCGCTCTCGTACATCGCTCGAGGAACCAGACCGGATATCAATTTCGCCGTGAATTTCCTGAGTCGGTATCAGCACGTCGCAAACGCTGAAATCTTCGGTTACGCCAAACGGATCCTTAGATACCTGAAAACTACAAGTTCGATTAATCTGGTATATAAAAAACGTACCGATTATAATTACCCGCTTCGAGTTTTCGCAGATTCCGATTTCGCCGGCGATCAACTTGATCGAAAATCCACCACAGGCATCGTAGTATCGTGGCACGGAAACGTAATCGATTGGTACGTGCGAAAACAAGGCTGCGTTTCTACGTCGTCCGCCGAATCCGAATACGTCGCTCTCTCGATCGCCGCGAAGCAAGCCAGCGCTTGGGTCCAATTTTTCGATATCATTGGAATCGGAATTGAAACGGTTCCCATGTATTGCGACTCAAATGCTGCAATTTCAATAGCCAACACGAACGAATCGCGACGTACGCGACATATTGACGTATCATACCATCACATCCGCGACATGATCGATAAGAAAATCATACACCTGATAAAGATCGCCTCCACCGATAACCTGGCCGACCTAATGACGAAGGCGACGACCAGAGTAGTTTTCGAAAAACTCGCCAAATTAATTTTCGATAATTAATTTTTTTTTAAATTAAATTTTGTCCGAGGGGCGGTGTTGTAAATATTTTCGATTCTCGCGTGTACGTATTTTTCTTTTTATTTAAATTATACGCGGCTGTTAAATCGTACAAATCGGTGGCTGCGGCCAAAATTTCGTTTTTTAGTTTTACTTCGGTTTGAGTTCGATCGTTGAACTCTGTTGTATCGTTTTTACTCTCATTCGTTGAGGTAATAAGTTTATATTTTTCTACGGTCGGAATTTTCACCGGAAAATTCTCGATCGATACGCGTTTTTCTGTCATTTTATTTCGTATAATAAATTTGACATTTTTTTAAATGAAAATTTGAGTTCGATTATTTCGAGTATTTGCGTTGAAACCTTTCGTAACTTTCTATTTTTCGAAAAAAATAGAAATCAGAACCGTAATTCGTTTTTCGTCTTTTCGCAATTCTACGTGAATTAAAGACAAGGAGTTTTCCAAGTACGGTACCGTAGACCGGAAAACTCGCACGAAGATTTTCCGCGACATCGGAAAACTCGATTTCTAATTTTCGATAATTTCGACTCAAATCGCTTTAATTTTTCGTCGCTTAAATCGTGAGCTTTAATTTTCGGCTCGGTAGTGTAGGTAGGCTAAGCTCGGTTCGCCTAACCTAACCTAACCTCACCTAACCTACGGATTTTCGAAAATTTTTTTTTCGCCTGGAAAATTCCGTAGAATTTTCCAGACGACTCTCGGTACTTTCGATTTCTCACACTCGCTTATATTCACGCGCCTCAGTCACCGGAAAAACGTTATTTTCCGTACAGTATGGTATACAAATTTTTCAACTCTGGCATTATTTCCAAAAATACGCAGTTTTCATGTTTCAACACTGGAAATTTTTTCTCAAAATTAAGTCTTTTCTCAAATTTTTTTCATCTCGAAATTTTTTCTCAAAGTTTAATTTTTACAGCTTTTGAAATTTTTTCTCAAAAATCTATTTTTTTAGCTCAAATGTTTTTCTCAAATTATTTTCCAGTTCTGAAATTTTTAGAATAAAAAAATTTTGAAAAAATTTGGGTTGAAAAAGATTTTAAGAAATTTAATATGAGAAAAAATCGAGAGAATGTCAAGTTTTAAAAAATTTTAAGATCAAAGAATAGGATGTCACAGTTGATAATTTAGATAAATATTAGTAAAATGAGAAAAAATTTTGCAAAAATAAAAATCGAAGAAATTGAAAAAAATCTTGGAGCTAAAAAAATTTTGAGGAAGAAAGTTTAGTGGGGGAAAAAATTTATTAGAATTGGAAAAATTTATATTATGAGAAGAAATTTTGAAAGCTGATAAATATTAAAATTTTGAGAAAAAGGTACATTCAACAGCTGAGATGATCAATGTAGCGGTGAAGATGACGAAAAAAAATGAACAAGATCGCGCATAGTTCGGTCATTTTGTTGTTCATTCCGTGTGAGAATAGACAGACCCCTCGGGAGTGCTTTGTCAACTGAACAGACTACTTAAAAAATATTGAAGCGTAGTTAATTTAAAAAACGGAGTGGATCATTGTACCGAACTCAAATTTTTACGAAAAGTCATCCAGAGGCCCATAGAAGCCCATAAAACATAAAATTTACTTGAAAACCAACAAAATCTCAAATACGATTTGACAAATCCGAAACCAAAAATTGGAAAATACAAAAAAAAGAACAAACAGGCATCATAGAGAAATTTTTGAAGAAATAATTAACTTTCAGTAACTTTTCGTGAACAAAAAGTGACCAAAAAATGACCGAAAAGTAACCAAAAGTAACCAAAAATTCAATTTTTTTCGGGGGCAATTTTTTTACAGTTTTCTGGAGGGGGCATTTTTTTGTAGTTTTCTGCAAACATTTCAAAGATAACAACTGAAAAAACGTAAATAATTTAATTTATTAAATTTCTTCGTCAAAACAACAAACAAACTAGAAAAATCATTTTTTAAATTTTTTTATTGAAGAATTTAGAAAAATAGCAATTTTTACGTGAAAATTTGAATTTTTGTCTGGAAGCGCAAAGAAAAAGTGACTTTTGAGGGGAAAAAAGTAACCAAAGAGACCTTTTAGACGTGAAAAGTAACCCAAAGTGACTGAAGTCGAAAAAAGTGACCCGCTATGATGCCTGAACAAATCAAACAAGTTAGTTAATTACTCTAAAAATTTGAAATTTTTAGAAAATATCACATCATCTTTGGAAAAAATTGAAATGCAAAACGATTCATTTGTGGAAAATATCTCCGAACTTGGACAAAATATTTCGGAATTTAAACTGTTATTGATAAAATTTCCGAAATTTAGAAAAATTTTCAAAATAATGGTAATATAATTTAATTTTACATTCGGAAATTTTATCAATAACAGTTTAAATTCCGAAATATTTTGTCCAAGTTCGGAGATATTTTCCACAAATGAATCGTTTTGCATTTCAATTTTTTCCAAAGATGATGTGATATTTTCTAAAAATTTCAAATTTTTAGAGTAATTAACTAACTTGTTTGATTTGTTCAGGCATCATAGCGGGTCACTTTTTTCGACTTCAGTCACTTTGGGTTACTTTTCACGTCTAAAAGGTCTCTTTGGTTACTTTTTTCCCCTCAAAAGTCACTTTTTCTTTGCACTTCCAGACAAAAATTCAAATTTTCACGTAGAAATTGCTATTTTTCTAAATTCTTCAATAAAAAAATTTAAAAAATGATTTTTCTAGTTTGTTTGTTGTTTTGACGAAGAAATTTAATAAATGAAATTATTTACGTTTTTTCAGTCTATTTTCTCGCTAAAATTGCGATTTTTTCGAGATTTTCGTTTATACAAATCCATTTGAGTCTGAATATAAAATTTTATTTTCAAAATATTGTACTTACAAGGGAAATATTCCA
The DNA here is from genome assembly GCA_033439095.1 of Pseudococcus viburni. Lineage (NCBI taxonomy): Eukaryota > Metazoa > Arthropoda > Insecta > Hemiptera > Pseudococcidae > Pseudococcus > Pseudococcus viburni. The sequence continues at coordinate 7,426 of JAVBJF010001088.1, read as the reverse complement.
ACTTGAAGTGAAATTTTGATCCAAAAAAAAACCTCGAATGTACATCATAAAAGAACCCCATATCCAAAATTTCAGGTGCCAAAATTCATTTCTCGAATTTTGGAGAATTTTTGAAGTTTAAAAATTACCTCATGGCCCTGCAAGATATGAAAGTTTCATCCAATAAACAAAAAAAAAATCTGAAATTCGAAGTATACCCCATTTTTGAGCTCCGGAATTGATTGGAAGCAGTTTCCAAACGTTTCAAAGCCTTCAGAAAATTTTGGAATATTCCACGAGCTTTTCTCCAGTGCAGGAAAATTCCAAACAATTTTGGAGGCTCTGAAACGTCTCTAAACCATTTTCAATCAATTCCAGAGGTCAAAATTAAGGTAAATACTAAATTTCAGCTTTTTTCGTTGATTGAATTACATTTTATCACATTTTCATATTTTGCAGGGCGATGAGGTAATTTTGAAATGTCAAAAATTCAACAAAATTCGATAAATTAACTTTGGTGCCTGAAATTTTGGTTAAATTTTTTTTTTATGATGTATGTACTTTCGATTCATTTTTATTGTGACTCAAAAATTAACATCGAGTCGGAATACCTCTCTTTTTAATGAAAGGGCCAAGTTTTTTTTTTTCAGGTCATTTTTTAACTTTTCTTGGCCGTTTGTCTTGGCCGAAATTTTGGAAGGGTGTGGCATTTTTCTAGCTTCAGAACATTCAAACTTTCTGGAAGGAAATTATTCCTAGAAAATTTTCTGCTCAACAATAATTATTTCAAATTTTCAAATGATCTGTAGTTAGGTACTTCGATTATTCGTGTTTATTTACTGTTTACGTGATATGTTGCAGGGTTGGGGGTCTACCTATAAAACAAGAGACGAAATTTTGGTGACCAGTGATATAAAAAGAATTCGGAAATAATTTGGAGCAGCGATTATAACTTCTTTTAAAATATCAAAAATTAATTTTAGTTTTTTCATTTTGATTTTCGATTTCTTTTCGAATTTTTGCTCGAATTCAAAGTTTCATTAAATAAACTGTTCGCAAGCAATCGAATCATTATTGAACGAATTAAGAGGTAGCGACGATTTGAACATCTGTGACAATTTTTTTTCAAGTTCAGGTCAATTTCTGCTCCCCCCCCCCCACTAAAATTTGGCTTCTTGCAACGTTACAACTTCAGAAAAGTGCAAAATCTGTAGGTGAATGATTGCAGTATTTATAAACTTTAGAAGATACAAAAAAAAAGGGGTTCAACCGAAAAAAATCGAAATAGCTTGATTTTTGGAAGAATTTTTCTATCACTTCGTCCAATAGTAATTGATCAATAATTATAAAATAAGAGTTAGGAAAATCACGAAAAATGACTCACCAACATGTTCTAATGATGAAAAATTGAAAATTCTATTTGTGACTCACCTGAAACAAAAAAAATAAATAAATTGAACGTTAGTGTTAATAATGACTACAACAATCTTTTTTTTCCGATGGACTTGAGCGAATTTTTTCTGAAAAATTATGAATGCCGGAATCACTCAAGATTTCAATAACATTTTTAAATTATTTTTATTCGAATCCTCCTGAACAAATGAATAAACATTCTCTATGTGAATCGTTCGGGAACAAAAGTGTCAGTATAAATCATTCATTAAGGTGTCTGCTAGATCATCCCTTCAAATTTTCATGGCCTTTTCATGACTTTTAGTAGTTTATTTCATGAAACATGGTGTTCACTGGATTTAAAAAATGAAAATTCTTGCCATTTTCTGATTTTTTTTTGTCATTTTTCTGGCATCAAATTTGCCCAAAAAAGACCCTCCTCTTGAATCTTTGATTTAAAAAATCAAGAAAAAAAAAATATTCAAAATTCTTGCTTTTTGCGGCAAAATTATTAAAATTTTTGGGTTTTCTTGTTTTGCTTGCCTGTAGACACCGTGTGAAAATAATGAACAATTTTTTGCAGTGTTTAAATAAAAAGGAAAATTGTTTGAAAATTTCACAAAAATTCGTGATTTTTCAGGATTTTTATGACTTTTATGACTTTTTATTGTCAAAATTCATGACTTTTTCACGACTTTCTAGGCCAGTAGACACCTTGCTCAGTAGAACGGAAATAATTTCATCGAATTGTTCAAAATGAAGTAGTAATTTTAAAATGAATCAAGTTTTCAAATCATTTTTACCATAATTTTCCCCCAAAAAAGAATAAAGAAAAAAACCATGTTTCAACAGCAACATCAGGGAATTCATTCATAAAAAAATTCAACAGTATTATAACACAATTTTTTCTAAATAAACATATTTTTATTCCTATATTCTGTCTGTGTGTTTTTCCAAAGTGCATAATTCAATCGATAACACAGGACGACACGAATTTTGTTTTTGGGTTTTCATTGCCAAATTTGGGTTGCTTTTATGTAACTAATAAAGGAAAAAAATTTTTTTTGACCAAAGTTTTCTTTGGGGGTGGGGGGGGGTCAAAAAACTGATTTTTCGAGGTCAATAAGCCTGAGCATTACAAACAAAATTGAAATTTTTTTTTTTTACTAATCTTGTAGGAAATTTTACGGAGAATCCAATGCCGCAAACCGCAGACCTCCGTCTTTTTTTTTTTAAAGTTACAGCTCATTTTTTCTAAAATTTTGTGAAAAAATCGCATTTTTTGTTTTTTTGTCGCAAAGAAGTGAAATTTGAGAGAAAAGTAAGGGTTTTAAGGCCATAATGACCATGGTGAGAGTTGTAGGAAATTTCACGGCGAATCGAATGCTGCAAACCACGGACCTCTATCTTTTTTTGAAAAAAAGTTACAGCTCATCTTTAAAACCCTTAGTTTTCTCTCAAATTTCACTTTTTCGCGAAAAAGGCACAAAAAATGTGATTTTTTCACAGAGAATGAGCTGTAACTTTTTTTCAATAAGAGATAGAGGTCCGCGGTTTGCGGCATTCGATTCGCCGTGAAATTTCCTACAACTCTCACCATGGTCATTATGGCCTTAAAACCCTTACTTTTCTCTCAAATTCCACTTTTTTGCGAAAAAAAACAAAAAAATGCGATTTTTTCACTAAATTTTGGAAAGAATGAGCTGTAACTTTTTTTAAAAAAAGAGACGGAGGTCTGCGGTTTGCGGCATTAGATTCGCCATGAAATTTCCTACAAGATTGGTCCAAAAATTTTTTTTTTCAATTTTTATTTTAATGCTCAGGCTTATTGACCTCGAAAAATCAGTTTTTTGGCCCCCCACCCCCAAAAACAAACTTTGGAAACCAGGATTGAGCAAGGTGATGTATTTTGATGTCTAGAAACAGAATTTTGGCATGAGAACCCAGACACAGAGCAAAAAAGAATTTTTGTCGCCCTGTGTAATCAACCAGTGAAAACACGTTCAAATATTATGAATTTTAAAATCGAAATATTTAACAAATGCCCAATTAAAGACCAAATATTGGTACGAAATATCAACACAGCAGTTCGTTTTAATTAATTCTAATCCAATAAATTTTCACCTTTCATCATGGACAAAACGAGATTGGCCTAATCGAGAAACAAAAAATCAAAAATTTTCGACTGAAATGGATTTTTTTGATTTTTTCGACTCGAATTACAATTTTTCCCATTTTTTTACCCAAAAGTTGTTACTTTCGAAAATTTTCCACTCAAACCACAATTTTCCGACTACAATTATGATTTTTCAGGGTAGGCAAGCTGCTTCTTCCACCCTTCTCATTTTCCCCATTCTGCCTTCCAAAAAAAAACAATAAAGATTCAAATAAATTCAATTTCGTTAATTTTTATTTGCTCAATATTGAAGATTTTTTACAATATTTCAGCAAATTTTATCAAATCACACCAAACAACTTCAATACCCACCTTGAAATAATTTCTAATGCCAAATCCTTCAAATTCCGCCATCGCAAATCAAAGCACCTTACAAACACCTTTCATCCGAATCAAAAAAGCACACCGTGAATTTCCGCAGCATTCTTCACTTCAACGTGCTCTGCGAAAAAAAAGCCACCAGCGAAACATTCAAAGAATATTTTTAATCACGACGAAAAAAAACACAACGTAAAAAGTACCTAAAACCCTGTCGAGTTGGTTTTGGCGACACACACACTTATTGAAAATATGAACGACAAAACAACAAAAATACCACGTCAATGGTTTACCGAGAACAGACATTTCTATTGCCTACATTTTTCCGTGAATTTTTTCAGGCAGAAAATAAACATTTCGTTGGCCGAGAGAAGGAGAGCGCCGGATAAAAAAATACGAATCGTCATCGTCGAAGTCGTCCTCTCGCATCGTATAAATAAAAAAAACCGTACGAGTACGTATATAGTATAAGGACATATTCGACCATACCAACTCGAAAATTATTGACTTGACTAAATTAAAATTAGTTGGGAGCGTTTTTTTCTCCTATATTTTTTTTTACTATACCCTTTTTTTCAAATATGTTTTCGTTTTATTTACATGTTGGCCGGATTTATACATCGCACGCTATATTATACGAGTACAATTCGTCTCGCGTATTTATTTTCGAGTTTTTTTCCTTTTCTTTACATCATTTTTTTTTTCTTTACGAGCGCATTCGTTCGTTCGGTTTATTTACGCTGGTGCCATTTTTTTGGACGTAGGCGGAGGTGGTGTAGATATTTCGCCAACACAGTGTATGTATTTGTTTTAAATTTGGATAAATTACCCTTATAAATATATTTCACGGGTATAAATGACTATCCCGTCCTTCCTGCGGGTTCGTACATCAAAAAAATGAGAAAATTAGATACACATTTTCCTCTATATCGCGAGCTTAAGTGGAAAGGAAGAGTAAGAGGTTTCCTGCAGTTTATCTTCGTGGACTTGGGGGGAGAGGGCTACTGAAAATTTGTACTATTTTTGGATGAAATTATTTAAATTATTCTCACAATTCATCGCTTACTTAAATACCCACCACTTCCCATCACAAAAAACCCCTTGAAAACGTAGAAAATATAGTTTTTCTATATGAATTGGTATTCGAATTACTCGAAAGGAACCTCGATTTTTTAGGTTTTCAAGTTCATTTCCAAATTTTGAGAAGGAATTCGAAAACACTACAGAAAATCCAAATTAAGGAGGAGACTCCAAAACGGTTAAAAATTGAGAAATTTATTTTTTTTACTTGCATAAAAAATGAATTTTTCTTTAGAATACCAAAATTGAAAAATTCTCAGGATTTTTTCGACAATTAGTACTTTTCTTGAACTTTTCTTAGGTACATTTGGACTCGATCAAGAAAGTTCTCACTTTTTTCAGATTTCAAGGTTCCCACTGGGAGAGATGAAAAGCCGTAAAATAAAACCCCTGCTTTTGGCTTTCGTCTGAAAATTTCAAAAATAAGCTTTCAGCTTTTTCGTGTTTCAGCTTTTAGCTATATTTTATCAAACCTTTGACTTAAAACTTCTGATTTTCACCTAAAAACTTCTGATTTACAACGCCTTGACAGTGCTATGATAAAAATCATCGTCCATGTCTGTACTATTTTCACAAAATTTTAATTTTTTCAGCTTTCGAAATTTTTTCTTAAAATTTCAATTTTCAACTCCAATCCCTCCCCTCCTCCAAACTGAAATTTCTTCCACAAAATTTTTTTTGACTTGAAGATTTTTTCAATTTCTTCAATTTTCATTAAGAACTAAAATTTTTCCATTTACTGATATTTATCAATTATCTCAATTATCAACTGTAAAATCATACTCTTGGATTTTAAAATTTTTAAACACTTGACATTCTCTCAAATTTTTTTCACCTTGAGTTTCTTAAAAATTTCTTCAACCCCAATTTTTTATTCTAAAAATTTTAGAGCTAGAAAATAATTTGAGCCAAAAAATTAGAGTTTTGAGAAAAAATTTCGAGAGCTAAAAAGTTTAGAAAAGATTTTATGTTGAGAAAAAATGGTTAAAAGATTTCTAGAGTTTAAAAATAATATGTATTTTTGGAAAAAATACCAGAGTTGAAAAATTTTTCGACCTGAAAGAAAAATTGGAGGAAGAAATTTCTGAATTGATCAAAAATTTTATTCTGGATGAAAAAATTTTAGGGTTGAAAAATATTTTGGGGTAAAATTTTTAGAGTTGAAAAATATCTGGTGAAAAGGAAATTATGAGTAAAAATTTTTTAGATGACAATTTTTGATGTAGGTTTCAAATTTTCAAGTAAGAAGCTAAAAAATAAAGCTATAAGAAAAAGCTTTCGGCTAGTTTTTAGTTTGCTATTCTTAAATATTTTGAACTTCCGGCTTTCGGCGTGTCACCAGGTCGACTTTCTGATTTTCGCTTTAAGCTTTTAGCTCGCTGCTTTCATCCCTGGTCATTGGGGCCGTTGATGTTTTCCATGACTTGAAAAAGCCAGTCGTTCCAAATGATTCGTGTTTCGTTCTTTCGATTTCCGACAGGGATCCGGAAGGAGGATGTTTGGTCCCTCCGGCTCCGAGATTTTTAATTTAAGTGCTTCCGGCTCCTGTTTCGGCTCCAAAAAAATCGCCCGAAAGGTCCTCCTCTCTCCGGCTCCCTGATTTGTTTTGTGTCCGTTGCTGTAGGTGGCGTGACGCGGTGCCTCTAGCTCCACCTTCAAGATTTTTATAAAAGTGCCTCCGGCTCCAAGATTTTTATAAAAATGCCTCCGGCTCCAAGATTTTCCATCAAAGTGCCTCCGGCTCCGGAAAAATCGCTCAGAGGGGGACCCTCCTCCTCCCCCTCCCGGATCCCTGATTTCTGTACTTGGAGATTTTTTTCCAGCACCATTTTTCAGCCGTTAAGTTGGTTATTCCAAATGATTCGTGCTTCGTTCTTTCAACTTTTGACTGGGATCCGGAGGGAGGGAGGGAGGGAGGGGGCCTGGTTCTTCCGGCTCCGGCATTTTAATAGAAGTGCCTTTCTCCCTCCAGCCTCCGCTCAATCTCAAAAACGAAAATTCTTGACCTTTTCTGGATTTTTCTTGCTATTTTCATACCACTTTTCTTGCTTCAAATTTGCCCAGAAAAACACCTCCCTCTTTTTATTTTTCAACTGAAAAATTCGAGGAAGAGCGAAACGTTGAAAATTCTTGCTTTTTACAATACAATTTTTAAAATTATTGCTATTTTCTGGTTTGGAGGTGAGATTTTCGCAAAATTTTGGGTTTTTCGTATTTCTTGCCAGCACATACCTTGGATTTTTTAAATTTTGATATCCAGTAGACACCTTGTAAGAAGGAACGGTTACTATTATTTTTTTTGAATAAAGAAATCCATTCGGGTGTATACGTTTCCATTTACCGATTGAGGAGTATAATTACTATCGCGCCGAGCGGCTGCTGTCATTATTAGGTATTTACGTTTCCGGCCATTCCGGGCCTTTGTCAGGGTTCAAACATCGAAGGCGAAAGCAACCAACGTGTACGACGTACCTTGCAATC
>JAVBJF010001087.1:0-21562 GCA_033439095.1 Pseudococcus viburni | reverse complement strand
AAAAAAAGTCGGTAATATTGTAGAAGAAAGCTTGAAATTTTCAGAATTTCAAACTGATTTGAAATCCATTCAGTATTTTACCGAATTTTTATCAACTTTTCGACTTTTCTATTTATGGAAAAGTCAGGTACTAATTTCCGACTTTCGATTTAAAATCCATGCTGCATTTTACCGACTTTTCGACTTTTCCATTTATGCAAAAGTCAGGTACTAATTTCATTTTGTATTTTTTTTTACCGAATTTTATCGACTTTTTATCGACTTTTTACCGACTTTTTTTATGTAAGTAGCTATTTTCCACACCACCGTAAGAGGTACAGCCATTGGCGCGCTTTATTTTAACGTGGTTTCCCCAGGAGGCATAATCCACGACCAAAATAATATTTTTTTTTTAAACTTCCGAATATTTCAAATTTTGTTCCATTTATTATTATTAATTTTTGTAGTCAACGAAGTGTTTTTTTCGCGAAATTAAATTCAACAAAAACACGAAAAATTCAATAAAACAAAACAATTACAAACTACACACTTTTAATCAACGACTGAAATGATTTTTATTTATCTTTATTTTTAACTTTTAAATATTTCAAATTTCATTTCATTTTTTACCGAATTTTTTCGACTTTTTTTTTTTAAATTTTAGTCAATTTTTAGGTTTTTTTTTACAAAATCAAATTAAATTTACTTAATAAACAAAAAAAATTAATTTAACAAACAAAAAAAAGTCAATTAAAGGAAACAATTACAGCCTACACAGTTTTTTTCAAATTATTTTTTTTAAACTTCCGAATATTTCAAATTTTGTTCCATTTATTATTATTAATTTTTGTAGTCAACGAAGTGTTTTTTTCGCGAAATTAAATTCAACAAACACGAACGACTTTTATTTTAAAATTAATTTTTTTGTATTCAATTTTTTTCAATACGTTTTCAAACTTTTTTTTTTAAATTTTAGTCAATTTTTAGTTTTTTTTTTTTACAAAATCAAATTAAATTTACTTAATAAACAAAAAAAAGTCAATTAAAGGAAACAATTACAGCCTACACAGTTTTTTTCAAATTATTCGTTTGAATCCGGAAGTCATTTTTAACAAATCACATACTTCTTTTCTTTTTTTTTATCGACTTATTTTTTACCGACTTTTTATTCCGTTTCGACTTAATTTTTTTAGACAGTAATTTCAACACCTGCTGCAGAGTCCCATCAGAATCAGACTCTGAAGATTCTGAAGTCGAATCACCCGCGCTCGAACTGGACGAATTCTTCTTTTTATTTATTTTATCATTCTTTCGTTTTTTCTTCTCATGATTATCGTCTCCGCTGTCCTCGTCGCTACTTTCTGAATCTGAACTGCTGGATGGTTGTCTTTTTCTTTTATTATTATTTTTTTTCTTTTTTCTTTTTTCTTTACAGTCATCGTTTTTTTTTTCATTAACATCTTCGTTACTTGGTTTAGTACTCATTGATATATTGATAGTACTGGCATCTTTGCCTTCATTTAATAACCTAAAAAAAAAGTTGTTAAAAATACGGTATTTTAAATAAAAAATATTTTTTTATTGGTTGGGTACTTACCATTTCTTCACGTCTGCAACAATATTATACTCTGAATTTAGTAATGATGATGTTCCATAAAACAGCTCGATTTTATTATATTCTAATTTTGCCTTCAGATTTTCGAACACGTAACCTTCACCTTCTTTTACAGGTATAGCTTTATTCCACGATTTTAAGAAAACAATACCTATAAATTTTATAAGAATAAAAATCAAGTTCCTTATTTACGCAGTACTTTTACTATAAAAACATATATTACCACTTTTATCCCGCACTTTAATTGTGAACAAAGTACAATTTGTTTTTGTTTTCGGTACATAAACTTCTTCTTTATCGAATATTTGGACAACCACACCCACAATCGATAAATTTCTACAACTTTTTACTATTTCTGCTATATTTATCAAATTACTATATTGATTTGTAATTACATTATCGTCCAATTCCGTTATAGAACCTTTACCGAATGTGACATTATATTCATCATAACTGTAAATAAAAAATATAAATTTTTCCATTATTCCATACAAATACTAAAATACTACAAAAAATCAAATACCTCATCCTGTAACAGATACAGAATAACTTGAAATTTCCAAAACACGAAAATTATTCCGCAGAAAAAATGATACGACTTAACGAATAATTAAAATTTATTCTTGACATACCTAACTAAAATTCCATTCCCATTAAATAATATAAACTCATCCCTGATTGACCATAAATTTTTGATAGTTTTTTTAGTCGTAGATTACGAATCTGACAAAAAAACCTGATTCGGGGCAATTGGGAGAGGAGGGTAGGGAAGGTGCTAAAATCGAAATTCGTCTAAAATATTGTGTAGTATATCTAAATCTAAGTTTTCAAGGTCATAGATTACGAATCTGACAATAAATTTTTTAGGGTTTCGAAGTCGTATATTACGAATCCAACATTTGAAAAGAAAAGGGAGGGAATGGAGGTATTGAAATTGAAGTTGAACTAAAATATCATGTAGTAGATCGAAGAAAAAATGATAAGACTTAACGAATAATTAAAATTTATTCTTGACATACCTAACTAAAACTCCATTCCCATTAAATAATATAAATTCATCCCTGATTGACCATAAATTTTTGATAGTTTTTTTAGTCGTAGATTACGAATCTGACAAAAAAACCTGATTCGGGGCAATTGGGAGAGGAGGGTAGGGAAGGTGCTAAAATCGAAATTCGTCGAAAATATTGTGTAGTATATCTAAATCTAAGTTTTCAAGGTCATAGATTACGAATCTGACAATAAATTTTTTAGGGTTTCGAAGTCGTATATTACGAATCCAACATTTGAAAAGAAAAGGGAGGGAATGGAGGTATTGTAATTGAAGTTGAACTAAAATATCATGTAGTAGATCGAAATTTAAGGTACTTTTGCGATATTAGCAATATAAATTAAACGAAAAGTGTAAGTGCCACGAATTATTTATTCTTCAAGGGTAGTTTAGTCGCGTCGAGTATTTCGGCTAAATCGGATAACGTGACACGTAGTGTTAGATTCGTAATGAACGACCAAAAAAACTATACCTGCACTATTTTTCACCCACTTTTATCGCTCTTTTTTTATAATGATAAATTTCGCACGTTTTGAGAGGTCTCATAGACCACTGTATGTTAGAGAAAAGCCCATAAAAACAGCCCATATACACTTCAGTACCTATAACCGCGAATTATCTATATTGGTGACTGATTTCATCTATTAAAAATCGGTAACAAAATTTTCTGAAATTCAAAACTTTAAGTTCAAATTTATATTTTTTTAACAGAAAATTAATTTTTTTCCAATAAAATTGACAGCCAAAAAATATAAAAAATATAAAAGGTATAACCGAGTTTTTGGTGAAATCGGCCCCCTCTCCGATTTTCAATGCTCAATAATCGCGAAAACACATGCAGAAATGTTGTTGTTTTATTAGATTTTTCAACTTTTGAGTACTTTATGCAAAAAAAACCTTCAAATAAAGAAACTAACGTCGGATTCGTGTTTAGCGGGTCAAAATACCCCGATAAACACCCTTTTCGCGATCGTTTTCTGTAAAATCTCAAAATTCACCTTTTTTCACTGATTTTTCATGACAAAAATAGCGCATTTCGAGTCTTCAAATAAAACGATCACGAAAAGAGTGTTGATCAGGGTATATTGATTCGATAAATACGAATCCGACGTTAGTTTCTTCATTTAGCCATTTCTCTCCTTACAAAACACTCAAAATTTTAAAAATATGCTTAAAAAACAACCCCTTGGTGCATCGAAGTCGCCAAAAGTAAATACGTAACGTTAATCTACGTTAAAAAACACGCTTTTGACATATTTTTAAAAAGTGGTCGCTCTTCGTTTATATGGTGTTCAAATAGGCGAAACAACGTGAAGGAGTGCACCAAAATTTTTAAAAAAATTATCGCAAATACACCTTTACAAAATGCAAGTTTATGCCAAAAAACAGAAAATTTCCTTCACTTCCACGTTGAAATTAAAAATTCTTGAAAATAATGCAATAAAATGGCCATAACTCCGAAAGGAAGGGATTTGGGGGGTCAAAAATTTTTCTGAATTTTTTTTTCATCAAAATACACCACCTGAGGGGGTTAGATCGGAAATCGAAGAGAAGGCCAATTTCACCAAAAACTCGGTTATACTCTTTGAACTTAAAGTACCTATATTGATTATCCGCGATTAAACGTGTTAATATTCATATGAACCATTTTTATGACCATTTCTCCATTCTTCAAGGGTAGTTTAGTCGCGTCGAGTATTTCGGCTAAATCGGATAACGTGACACGTAGTGTTAGATTCGTAATGAACGACCAAAAAAACTATACCTGCACTATTTTTCACCCACTTTTATCGCTCTTTTTTTATAATGATAAATTTCGCACGTTTTGAGAGGTCTCATAGACCACTGTATGTTAGAGAAAAGCCCATAAAAACAGCCCATATACACTTCAGTACCTATAACCGCGAATTATCTATATTGGTGACTGATTTCATCTATTAAAAATCGGTAACAAAATTTTCTGAAATTCAAAACTTTAAGTTCAAATTTATATTTTTTTAACAGAAAATTAATTTTTTTCCAATAAAATTGACAGCCAAAAAATATAAAAAATATAAAAGGTATAACCGAGTTTTTGGTGAAATCGGCCCCCTCTCCGATTTTCAATGCTCAATAATCGCGAAAACACATGCAGAAATGTTGTTGTTTTATTAGATTTTTCAACTTTTGAGTACTTTATGCAAAAAAAACCTTCAAATAAAGAAACTAACGTCGGATTCGTGTTTAGCGGGTCAAAATACCCCGATAAACACCCTTTTCGCGATCGTTTTCTGTAAAATCTCAAAATTCACCTTTTTTCACTGATTTTTCATGACAAAAATAGCGCATTTCGAGTCTTCAAATAAAACGATCACGAAAAGGGTGTTGATCAGGGTATATTGATTCGATAAATACGAATCCGACGTTAGTTTCTTCATTTAGCCATTTCTCTCCTTACAAAACGCTCAAAATTTTAAAAATATGCTTAAAAAACAACCCCTTGGTGCATCGAAGTCGCCAAAAGTAAATACGTAACGTTAATCTACGTTAAAAAACACGCTTTTGACATATTTTTAAAAAGTGGTCGCTCTTCGTTTATATGGCGTTCAAATAGGCGAAACAACGTGAAGGAGTGCACCAAAATTTTTAAAAAAATTATCGCAAATACACCTTTACAAAATGCAAGTTTATGCCAAAAAACAGAAAATTTCCTTCACTTCCACGTTGAAATTAAAAATTCTTGAAAATAATGCAATAAAATGGCCATAACTCCGAAAGGAAGGGATTTGGGGGTCAAAAATTTTTCTGAATTTTTTTTTCATCAAAATACACCACCTGAGGGGGTTAGATCGGAAATCGAAGAGAAGGCCAATTTCACCAAAAACTCGGTTATACTCTTTGAACTTAAAGTACCTATATTGATTATCCGCGATTAAACGTGTTAATATTCATATGAACCATTTTTATGACCATTTCTCCAGCACTGGACAATGCCAAAAAATTTTGATTGCTCTGAAACATCTCGAAACCACTTCCAATAGAATCAAGAAATCGAAAATAGAGTGTATACCAAATTCCAGCTTTGTTCGTTCATTAAAGGCATAGTTCGCATTTCGTTTTGCCTACACACTCCTCTGCCAATTTATATTACGGTTATGGGAGTTTATGAAATATTACTTTACTCGAAATAAGAATGATGAAATAGGCTCAAATTTGAAATGGTCTCTACAATCCTGTACATGGATTGCTCGTTACATGGAATATTTTACAAAAAAATCAAATATGAAAAATCGGTGAAAAATCCTTTTTCAAATTCAATTTTCTTGTAAAATATTCGATATAACGAGCAATCTATGCACAGGATTGTAGAAACCATCTCAAAAAAATGTATATTTCAAATTTAAGCAAATTTCATGACTCTCATTTCGAGTAAAGTAATATTTCCTAAACTCCCATAAACATAATGTACATTGGCAGGGGAGCCTATAGGCAAAAAGAATGCAAACTATGCCCTTAAATCAAATGTTCATATATTGAAGGACAGAGATAATTTTGAAATTTCAAAAATGTACCAAAAATTGAAAAATGATTGGAATTTCTCCGTTATTAGTAAAAAATTTAAATAAACAAAAATTAACAAAAAAATTTACATTTTTCGTGAAATTGGCAACACTCTCTCCCTCACTCAACCTTTTACCAACTTTTTTTTACATATTTTCAGTACAACGCTAACATTATTCCTTGTCCACCTGCATATAGGCTACTCTTCGTTCAGATAAACGAAAGACAATGTAGAACTATTCCTCAGAAAATAGCAACACTCTCTCCCCCACTTATCCTTTTACCGACTTTTTTAGATATTGTTAATACAACGCTAACGTTATCCCATGCTCACCTACATATAGGCTACCCTTCGTTCAGATTAACGCTAGACAAAGTAGAACGATTCTTTTCTAAATTACGAAAAAATCGTTACGTTTCCAAACTTTTTCAAATGAAATAAAAATTAGGCAAAAATGAAACGTAATTGTTACAAAAAGTAATTATTTAAAACATCTGAAAAATTCTTTGTATGAAACGCGAATTCAGCCAAAAAACATCTACCGATAAAAACACCCTAATCACAAAATATCCATAATGACATGACGACATTAAAATTACGCCAAAAACATTGAATGACTTAAAATCTCAGAACTAAATATCTAACTTTAAAAACCACTGTGATCAATTTTTTAAACACCTATTTTTCAAAATTTCATAAAAAATTTACTAAATATTTCAATTTTTTATTTAAAAAAAAAATCACCCTATAACTGAAATGTTAACGTAATAAATGTATACATATAGTTACCTATTAGATGAGCAACTTAAACCTGCAAACTTATAAGTTTTTTCAACAATTAATTTATCCCGATGAGATGCTTCAAAAATTGCTATTCGGTTGCATTCGTCGCCGTCAAATCCAATAATCGTAAAATATTTTTTTGTTACACATTGTTCGGTTTTTTTTTTACTAAATCGATTACTGTTACTCTCATAAGTCAAAACCTCACTAATCGATCGAATTTTTAAATTCATTGAAATATTTTCAGTTCCGGGACTTATATTTTTGAACAACATGGTGAATACAAACAACTACCTTACTGTAACGAAACGAATATACGACTATCATCTTGCAAAGCAGATAAATTCATATTTTCGAATCATGCAAGTACGAGTAGATAAGAATGAAATTATCAAAACCACTTATCATTTATTTCTTTTTAAAACTTCATGTTACTTGCTTAGATATTGCATCGAGTACCGAATAATGTTACGAATAAGAACAAGTTTACTTATCCAAACTTGCTTTTAATCGTATCAGTATTACATTGAATTTAACAAAAGCAAGTACCTAAGTGAATGATGTATTACCTATCAACACTAACGTACCACATTTTTATAAAAATATACTTATTTTCATTATTTCAATAAAAAAAGAAAAATAGGAAAAATTTGCTTATTAAAAACGATTACACCTCTTACATTGTAATATTAAGCGGAAGTAAAGAAATGCCCGCAAAGAAAAATAGGAAAAATTTGCTTATTAAAAACGATTACACCTCTTACATTGTAATATTAAGCGGAAGTAAAGAAATGCCCGAGCGAAGCAAAGACATTTTTTTAAAATTGAGAATTTTAGCCATCAAAATATTCATTTTTCCAGTATTTCAAGCTCGTAAAAATATCTTTCGGAATGACGTACTTATGGATATTCAAGAAATATTTACGTTTTTTGATTTCATATACCTATAGCTAAAAATGCTGAAAAATATCACATTTGCACACGAAAAAATTTGACCACATAAAATTTTGAAAAAAAAACATAAATGGTCAATTTTATCAAGCTCGAGCGAAGTGGGAACGAAACTATTTATTCCAAATAGTGTTCAAATATGAAAAGAGAAAAAATAAAAACTTTCCAAATTTGACTGAAAAACAAAAGAAAAAAACTGAACATTTTGATATTATTGATAAAAATTCAGAAAAAATACGTAGTACATTAGGACACGCGAGCAAAATACAGGACAATCAAAATTTTTCCAATTTCGTCTACGCCAATTTTTCAAGACTAAAATTTTTTATCGGGGTTCTTGAAAAATAAAAATTTAAAACGTTCGGCAACTTTTACTTCATTTGATTGAAATTTCTAAAATTCCCACCTTTTTTATTTTATTCAAATTTCTCAAAGTTCAAAGTAAGATATTTCGAAAACGGTTGAATGAATTTCAAATCGGTTTGAAAATCTCAAAATTTAAATCCTTCCTCTACAATTTTTGTGATTTGTGTTTTTTTCTGAAAGTTCGCCACTTTCGAGTTTAATCAAAGACAAAAGTGTACATCATTCATTCAAATTTCTCAAAGTTCAAAGTTGTGATATGTATTTCCTTCTGAAAGTTCACAGTTTTCGAGTTTAATCAAAGACAAAATTGTACCTTTTCCATTCAAATTTCTCAAATTTTCGCCTTTTTCATTCATTTATTCAAATTTCTCAAACTTCAAAGTTGAATATCTCGAAAACGGCCAAATGGATTTCCGAGATATCTTACTTTGAACTTTGAGAAATTTGAATGAATGATGTATACTTTTGTCTTTCATTAAACTTGAAAGCAGCGAACTTTCAGAAGAAAACACATATCACAAAAATTGTAGAGGAAAGATTGAAATTTTGAGATTTTCAAACCGATTTCAAATCCATTCAGCCGTTCTCGAGATATTGAACTTTGAACTTTGAGAAATTTGAATAAATGAATAAAAAAGGTGAAAATGTGAAAAATTTGAATATAAAAGGTACAATTTTGTCCTCGATTAAACTCGAAAGCAGTGAACTTTCAGAAGAAAACATAAGTATATCACAAAAATTGTAGAGGAAGGATCGAAATTTTGAAATTTTGAATCCGATTGAAAATCCATTCAGTAGTTTTCGAAATATCTAACTTTGAACTTTGAGAAATTTGAATGATTGATGTACACTTTTGTCTTTGATTAATCTCGAAAGCAGCAAACTTTCAGAAGAAAACACATATCACAAAAATTGTAGAAGAAGAATCGAAATTTTGAGATTTTTAAACCGATTTGAAATCCATTCGGCCATTTTCGAGATATTCAACTTTGAAGTTTGAGAAATTTGAATAAATGAATAAAAAAGGTGAAAATTTGAGAAATTTGAATGGAAAAGGTACCTACAATTTTGTCTTTGATTAAACTCGAAAACTGTGAACTTTTCAACTTCGTCTAGGTCAATTTTTTAAGACTGAAATTTTTTTCTCAAAATTTTTCCAACTGTCTACGCCAATTATTCAGAACTACAATTTTTTTTTATCTAAATTTTTCAAAAATTTTTCAAACTTCGTCTACGTCAATTTTTTGAATCTAAAATTTTTTTATCAAAATTTTTCAACTTTGTCCAGGTCAATTTTTTGAGACTGAAATTTTTTTCTCAAAATTTTTCAAACTTAGTCTAAATCAATTTTCTGAGTCTGAAATTTTTTTATCAAAATTTTTTAACTTTGTGTACGTCAATCTGAAATTTTTTTATCAAAATTTTTCAAACTTCGTGTGGGTCAATTTTTGAAACTAAAATTTTTTCATCTTCATATTTCAAACTTTGTCTACTTCAATTTTTTAAGCCTGAAATTTTTTTCTCAAAATTTTTAAAACTTTGTCTACATTAATTTTTTTTCCTCAAAATTTTTCAAACGTCTAAATTAATTTTTTAATTTTGAAATTTTTTTCTCTAAATTTTTCAAACTTCGTCTAGGTCAATTTTTTGAGTCTGAAATTTTTTTCTCAAAATTTTTCCAACTTCGTCTATGCCAATTTTTCAAGACTGAAATTTTTTTTTATCAAAATTTTTCAACTTTGTCTAGGTCAATTTTTTGAGACTGAAATTTTTTTCTCAAAATTTTTCAAACTTCGTCTACGTCAATTTTTTGAATCTAAAATTTTTTTATCAAAATTTTTCAATTTTGTCCAGGTCAATTTTTTAAGACTGAAATTTTTTTCTCAAAATTTTTCAAACTTAGTCTAAATCAATTTTCTGAGTCTGAAATTTTTTTCTCAAAATTTTTCTAACTTCGTCTACGCCAATTTTTCAAGAGTAAATTTTTTTTTAAACAAAATTTTTCAACTTCGTCTAGGTAAATTTTTTGATACTAAAATTTTTTCCTCAAAATTTTTCAAACGTCTAGATTAATTTTTTAATTTTGAAATTTTTTTCTCTAAATTTTTCAAACTTCGTCTAGGTCAATTTTTTGAGCCTGAAATTTTTTTCTTAAAATTTTTCCAACTTCGTCTATGCCAATTTTTCAAGACTGAAATTTTTTTTCTTCAAAATTTTTCAAACTTTGTCTACGTCAATTTTTTGAATCTAAAATTTTTTTATCAAAATTTTTCAACTTTGTCCAGGTCAATTTTTTGAGACTGAAATTTTTTTCTCAAAATTTTTCAAACTTAGTCTAAATCAATTTTCTGAGTCTGAAATTTTTTTATCAAAATTTTTTAACTTTGTATACGTCAATCTGAAATTTTTTTATCAAAATTTTTCAAACTTCGTGTGGGTCAATTTTTGAAACTAAAATTTTTTCATCTTCATTTTTCAAACTTTGTCTACGTCAATTTTTTAAGCCTGAAATTTTTTTCTCAAAATTTTTAAAACTTTGTCTACATTAATTTTTTTTCCTCAAAATTTTTCAAACGTCTAGATTAATTTTTTAATTTTGAAATTTTTTTCTCTAAATTTTTCAAACTTCGTCTAGGTCAATTTTTTGAGTCTGAAATTTTTTTCTCAAAATTTTTCCAACTTCGTCTATGCCAATTTTTCAAGACTGAAATTTTTTTTTATCAAAATTTTTCAACTTTGTCTAGGTCAATTTTTTGAGACTGAAATTTTTTTCTCAAAATTTTTCAAACTTCGTCTACGTCAATTTTTTGAATCTAAAATTTTTTTATCAAAATTTTTCAATTTTGTCCAGGTCAATTTTTTAAGACTGAAATTTTTTTCTCAAAATTTTTCAAACTTAGTCTAAATCAATTTTCTGAGTCTGAAATTTTTTTATCAAAATTTTTTAACTTTGTATACATCAATCTGAAATTTTTATATCAAAATTTTTCAAATTTCGTCTGGGTCAATTTTTGAAACTAAAATTTTTTCATCTTCATTTTTCAAACTTTGTCTATGTCAATTTTTTAAGCCTGAAATTTTTTTATCAAAATTTTTAAAACTTTGTCTACGTTAATTTTTTGAAACTGAAATTTGTTTCTCAAAATTTTTCAACTTCGTAAACAAAAATAATTACTACCCATTTTTCAAAATCAGATAATTGTGATCTGTAAACATTATTGTATAATTGAATGATTTCCTCACCACCATGAGGTACATCCACTGGCGCGCTTTATTTTAACGTGGTTTCCCCAAGAGGCATAATCCACAAACAAGAAAAAAACAAAAAAATAAATAAAAGATCACAAAAAATTTGAAAAACTAAAATACTGTTGAAAATTTGAAATAAAAATTCCTTTTCATTTCATTACCAAATAATATCATTTTTTAACCAAATATTACCTATTAAAAAAACAAAAAAAAAGGAAAAAATCAAATTCATAATTGAAAACAAAATTGTTCACTTTTTTTTATAAATTAATGCAACTGAAATAATTAAATTAATAAAAACAAAAATTAAAATTACTCTCTTACAAAATAAAATCTTGAAAAATTGGTAAAAAGTAGCGTTAATAGATATATTATAAATACGAGCTGAAAAAAATTATTCTAAATTGAATACTAAAATAGATGGACCCTTAATTTCATTGGGTAATTTTTTCTTATCATATTTCTTTACTACACTATCGTTCATTTTATACCATATTTCATTACTATTATGCTTTAAATAACAAAAATAATGACCACTATTAACACTATTGCATTGACCCAACTGATGACAAACAATTGAATTTATTTTATAAAATTTATCGCTACCTAACCTAAGTCGATGATCAAATATTTTATTACTACATGTAACATCATATGTAGTAACATTACTGCCAACAAAATCATATGCTATTATTTGTACAATTAAAATGTTTCCAAATGTCTTG
Source organism: Pseudococcus viburni (assembly GCA_033439095.1). Classification (NCBI taxonomy): domain Eukaryota; kingdom Metazoa; phylum Arthropoda; class Insecta; order Hemiptera; family Pseudococcidae; genus Pseudococcus; species Pseudococcus viburni. Next base: position 9,302 of record JAVBJF010001087.1, on the reverse strand, counting down.
ATACTTTTTTTTACTCTTATTTCTCCTGTCTCATGACAATTTAAACAAACTTCATCTTTTACCAAAATTTCGTTATTATATTTATCCAATAATAAAGATTGAATACTATCTAATTTACGAACATGTTTATGAAATTGAACATTTAAATAACGTTCTTGAATGACTTGTTCTGAAACATGCTGACAATTAGAACACGTGGTTATTTCTTTAATTTCAAATGTAACATTGTTCTGAAGAATCGCTGATTTTTCACATACATCATAAAAAAATTCAATAGAATCTTGCTGAGATTCTTCAGAATAACGTACGCTAACATCTGTTCGAAATCTGTTTACTGAATATAAATGAGAATCTTCCATATTTTTAAAATAATCATCACTATTTTTTATAAATGTAACAAAAAAATTGTCTTCTGTCTCTTCATCACCGCTAAAAATATAATTTTTATGATTATTCAAAAAAATTTGAGCAATTACTATTGCATAACAAGATACTTTTGGGAATGGATTATCAAAAGGCATTATCTCATAAAAATCAAGTTCACTGTCTCTAGTTTTTTTTAATTTACTTCTTTTATTCAAATTTTCAATTTCTTTACAATTTTTTCTTACTTCAACATTTAAACATTCATTATTTTCAGTAACATTATTATCATCTATAAATCCATTAGTTATAATATCTGAATGAATATTTTCAATATTCAATGTTGATAATTCTTCATTAACATTTATAAACTGACATATTATTGGCTTGTGATAAGAAAAATAAGACTCATAATATGTTGATTTCACTTTCGCATTTGTAAACAAAATATCAATCGAAGTACATTGATTTGTTGAAAATTCATTTTCAGGCATATTGTTATACAAATTATTTCTTTCCAACATAGAAAATAATTTATGATTACCTTTCTTTTTTAAATCAATATTGAAATCTCCAACAACTATAACATTTGACGATAATTCATTGGCAATATTAATCATACTAACAAATTTTTCTTCAATTTTGATAAAGTCAGTACTAGGAGATTTATAAACAATGCAAATTGCATATTTTCTCCATACAACTCCTACCATATTTACTGACAAATTTTCTTCATTACATTCAAAAAAAATTTTAACATCTTCAGAATGTTCTTCTTTAATATATAACGAAATACCATATGGTTTCCTTCTATAACAACAATTATTAGAGTAAAAATTGGTAAAATTTGGTATTGCTAATTTTTCTTCTTCCTTTAACCATGTCTCAACAAAAAACAAACATGTCGCTGAAGTAAAACATAGATCACTTACAATATCATAATAATGACAATTAAGAGATTGCACATTATGAAATATAAAAGATAAATCACAACTATTACATTCTTGTAAAAATGTCAATTTCCATTCTATAGGACAAGTATTTAATAAACGAGATATTTCATTCCGTATCATTTCCTCTTTCTTACTTTGTTTAGGAATTGTAAACTCCCCATCTATAAATAACCCATCCAATTTAGTTACTCGACTAAATGCTACATACATTTCATTCTTTCTCATATTACGATCAACTTTAACTAAAATACATTCAAATGTTCCTCCTTGACTTTTATGAATTGTAAAACTCTCACCACAACATATTGGCAACTGTGTTCGACTAATCTTACGATCATTAGATCTACCTAAACGAAATTCACGTGTGAAAAATTCAATTGGAGTCAAATTGTCATCTATTCCATTTGAAATCATATAATTCTTATATTTTAAACGAACCTTTTGTCCAACATCTTTACGTTCAAATAACAGCCATACTCTAAATACTTCATTTTCTTTATATTCAATTTTTTTCAAAATACCAATTGCTCCATTATATATTCCATCATTTACATCTACATTAAGAACAATCATGTACTTAATATCTATGGCCAATATCAATTTATAATGTAAATTTGCTGTTACACATGGTTTTGCATCTTTACCACTTTCTAAAACATTTTTAACAAAATTTTCCCTTTGTAATTTTTTCCTTTCTTTTATCAAATCTGAATCACTTTTCATTATTGGATACATACGATTCATAACATTTTCAGGAACAACATCTTTACATGTTACAATAACACATTCCTTATTTTGTAATTTTTCAAAATTAAATTTATCCACTTCCTTATTGAATCGAAATAATGCTACACAATTTTCCAACGATAAATCATTTATATTAACTTCTCGAGATTTCAACATTTTAACATCTTCATCACTTAAACAATTATTTGCAAGATGAGTCAAGCATTCAGCAAATGCACAATCATCTTTTTGCCTCATTATAACTTCAAGTTTATATGCCTTGAATAATTGCCACAAGTAATTACCACACAACATCGAACATAATTCTGAAGAATAATTCTCAAAAATATATGAATCTCCTACTGGACAAAGTTGATAAAAATCACCTACTATAATCCATCTTTTCCCTCCTAAAGGCAAATTATTTCGAAATATTCTTTTTGATTGTGTATTCATTTTATGAAATGTTTTCACGCCTACCATACTAATTTCATCTACAATTACAACTTCCACATCACTATATAAACAATTTAAAGAATTTACAACATTATCAGATAAAACAAATTCTCCTGAAGCCTGATTCACAGATATAATAAAAGCTGAATGTATTGTTACACCTTCAATATTAAAAGCCGCTTTACCTGTGTAAGCAACTATCAACACTTTCAATGTATCTGGATTACTGTTTGGTATACTATTGCAGTATCTAATTACACTTTGAGTAATCGCTTTAATTAAAGTACTTTTACCAACACCAGCACTACCTAAAACAACTTCATACATGTTTTTATCCTTTAATTTCACTTTATGCAAAACGTTCAAACAATATTTTCTCTGTTCATCATTTAATTTCCTCATTAAAGATAAATATTCCTCATCTGGCATCAAACGAGGAGTAGAAATCTTTTCTGCAAAATTAACAGGTTCCTTTCGATTCTTATTTTTACGATTTACTTCACAACAATCAATTGAGATATCTCCTTGTATGGTATCATCATTCAATACACTATACTGACATGTAACATCTTCATAATCTTCTTCTTCCTCTTCTTCTTCCATATCACCTCTTGTATTTGCAATTATTTCGTCAATATCTTCAGAAATAATATTGAACACAAATTTACTTTTATTTACAAAAATAACTTTTTCAAAATTTTTATATTTTAACTCAACATCAATATTTATTAATTCACTAGTTTCATTTCTCCAAGGTAAGAATAGCATTAATTGTTCACGGTAAAAATTAAAACTATCTTGTTCTTTTCGAAAATTCATAAAACGAATAATTTTACTTTTTGTTCTTTTTTTAATAAATCCATCATTATTGAGTAATTCAAATATATTACAAGATACAAAATTTACATCATTTTCTTCAAAAACATCATAATCTTCCTCAAGTTCGCATAAATTTATTTTCAACTTTGAATTTGGTTTTGTTTTACTATAATTATACCAACCTACAAAATCTGCTAAACATAAATTTTCCAAATTGAAAGGTCTATTTACATAGTGATCTAGAGAAGATTTCACAAAAATATCTTTACATGTTTTCTCCAATTTTTTTAATTGTTCTTCCGATTTCAGTAAATGAACTCTTTTTTCTGGTAAATTTGTATTAATAAACTCGCAACTTCTGGAACAATTACTTAAAGGCATTCCTAATATATAATAAACTGCTTCTTGTTCACAAAATTCACTTTTGTTCAAAAATGCATTCCCTAAAATCTGAAATTGTTCTTTTAATGTATAATTACCATTTTTTATACTTTTAACTACATCTCTTAGCAAAGAAGATAGTCCTTCCTCATTTTTACTAACATAATTTCCTAAATATTGTGCCACTGAATAACAATCTGTAACAAATTGTATATCCATATTGCACTTGAACAAATATAAAGATAATTCGTTGTAATTGTTAATACAAATTTCGTCTAAATTACGAGACAAAAATACTGTAGGTTTTTTCAATTTATTTCGGATACAATCAATATATTCCTCTTCACAAATATTAAAATTATCAAGAAAATCGTCAAAATTTGGTGTAGGAAACACAGCACTTTTCATAAAGTCATCCAAGTATGATCTTATTTTTTTATATAAAGTAATTAAAGATTGATATTTCTCATCATTATTACTTCGATCTATATTCAAAGGACAAAGAATAACTGTTTCTTTCATAGGAAAAAAAGGAATTCCGAATCTACAATTTTTTACACGTTTACTTCTTTTATAACAAGTAAATGTATGCCTATGCGACTGAAACATTTTAATATCACTTTCTGATAGATATTTCGACAATTTTTTACAAGTTATATATTTATTAATAAATCGTATACATTCTCCTTCAGAATATGCATCACCGTTGATAAATACTGGCGCATTTTTTAACCACAATAAACAATGACAATGAGCACTACCTTTCTTTTGGAACTCTACCCGCACAAAATAATCAATAACACTATGCTCATCAAATATACCATACTCACTTTTACATAATCGAAAATACTCTTTAAATTTGTTATCAAAATATTTTGTTACAGTTACAGCATCGTTTTTGATTAATTCATTTTTTTCATCTAGTGATAAATCCATGACCTCTATATCAGAAAGCTCTTTCCCATACCTTATTTTATATAAAATTATTAGTAACTCTACCCATTTAGTTTCCGCTGAAGAAACTGTTAAAAACAATGTAGGAGGTCCTAATTGCCTTATCATAGCAGTTAATTCTTTACTTTTATCAATCCAAAACATTGACGAACCTCGATCTTTAGCAAATATTCTAAAACCGGAATCAATATCAATTAGTTTATTTATATACTCTTTGTTACTCGCATTCTCAGCTGTCACATTTTCAATATTTTGCTTCTTTCTTAAACATATCGATATACTATCCAATAATTTTTTGATTCTCAATTTTGAACTCATATAAAATAATGCAGGAATATCTTCTGCAAATCTACGATCATAATGTGACAAACGAAATTTACACCAATTTTGATAACTCATTCCTGGAGGACATGCTAACAATTCACCATTATTTAATTTTACAAAACTCATAGCTTCAGCAAACTCATCACTGAATATACCAAGAGGAATGTTATTTTCTGCAGGAGCAAATACAATAGTTCGATCAAATATAACAGTCTCTTGAACCGGAGCATTCAACATATCATACTCATTACAATTACTATCATCATTATTTCCATTGATAACTTCAACATCATCATCTACATTACAATTACTTTCAATCTCAATTTCATTTAATAATCTACGTTCATCAATTGTAACCTTGGCAAATTTATAAACCGGACTATTTTCTAGATACCTTACAGCTTTTACAATGCACTCCGGACGTACGGACGCGTACAAATAGTAATTTTTATTTTTCATTTGTCGCTTTAACTGGACTGGTACAGTTTCAGTTTCTGAAGCAAGTCTAGGTAATATATTTATACATTTCTCAACATTTATTGGAACATTAACTGCTCTACCCTTCAAACGAAACTGACCACCATATCCCATTTCCATAATTTTCATAAATGGAATTCTTGGAGAAATAAAGCGTTCTTCCAAAGGTAACAATGATTTCAACACAGGATCAATTATCGGAAAATTTAAATATTTATTTTTAGCGATGCATAATGTTGGAACCTTCTCAAATTTAATACTCGAAAAACATGAATTACAAACAAATCCAATATTCAAATCGTCCGCTCTCTGAAAAAATATTTCCTCCATAAATTTATTAGCAATATTTTTCACTAAAAGATCCTGTACAGAATAAAAATTCACTGAACGATTGAACCATAAACGCCCACAACAATTACAAACACAATCTGGTCCATTTTTTATTACTGTGAAATACTTCTCAATTAACAGCATTTTTTCTTTACTGTACTTTTGGTTTTTCATTCTTTCACGATATTTTAAACATTGTTCTTTGTGAAGTTCTCGATTTTTATCATTTTTAAAAAAACGCTTTCTACCTAAACGACTCTGATATCTTTTACGTTTTAAATATGTACTATTTAACAACCTTTTTTTTTCACTTTCCCTAACATTTTTTAAATGTTTACTTTTAAGAACTGGATTATTCAAACGCGCTTTTTGACTTAAAGTTAAACGAGCTTTATGAACTATCAAATTACTTTTATTCCTTAGTCTTTTTTTTTGACATAATTTCAATCTTTCTTTGTGAATTTCCAAGTTAGTATTGTCACTTAAACGTTTTTTTTGTGATATTTTTAATCTTTTTCGATGAATTTCTAAATTTTCACCATCACTTAAACGTTTCTTTTGTGATAATTTTAACCGGTCTCTATGTATTTCTAAATTTTTACCATCACTTAAACGTTTCTTTTGTGATAATTTTAACCGGTCTCTATGTATTTCTAAATTCAAATCATCACTTAAACGTTTCTTCTGTGATAATTTTAACCGGTCTCTATGTATTCCTAAATTCAAACTATCACTTAAACGTTTCTTTTGTGACATTTTCAAAAGAGAACGATGTATTTCTAACGCCTCCCGATTAGCCAAACGTTTTCGTTGATAACGAGACATATTAGCACGATCTTTTAACAATTCTTTAACATTTGTTAATCTCACATTCCTACATAATGTTGACTGTTCAACATGCAATGCCCTTTTATGTGGATCGCTCAATCTTTTTTTTTGACAAGCTATATTTTGTTCAACTCTACTTTGCCGACCAATAATTATTTCATCCTTTTTCCGTAAATCTTTTTTCTGAATTTTCTCTTTTTCTCTATTTAAACGTTTTTTATATTCCGAATTCTTTTTTCTACGTAATTTTTTTTTTACACATGCTGTATTTTGTTCAAATTTACTATCTTGAACAATAATTATTTCATCATTTTTACGTAAATTTCTTTTCTCAATTTTCACTTTTTCCCTATTTAAACGTTTTTTATATTCAGACTTCTTTTTTCTACCCATGATAAAATATTTAAAAACAAACAATACAAAAAAATAAAGATAGATAATATCTCCCTTCGAACCCTTCAAACTGAATAAAATATTCAATTATCAAACTCAAAATTTCAAGAATTATCAAAACCTCAAAATAATTCCTTGTAAATAATAAAATTAAAAAAAAAAATCAAACCTCAAAATAATTCCTTGTAAATAATAAAATTTAAAAAAAATCAAAACTTCAAAATAATTTCTTGTAAATAATAAATTTTTTAAAAAAAACACAGCATATGATCATTAAAATATTCTGACCTTTTCAATAAAAAAAATTATACCTATCATGAATGCAAAATGAAAATATTTTAAAACATTCAATACTTCAAACCCATTCAAATGTAAAATTATATTAAAAATTCAATTTATTATTGTTCAAAAATCAAATAAACTAAAACTTCTTACATCCCTTGCAACAATAAAATTCAAGAAAAATTCATATACCGAATTCCAAAAATAAAATACCCAATTTCTATTTTTCAAGAACTCACTAACATACCATTAAATATATTACCTAAAATGATAAAATAAAAAACCAATACCCATACAGCTTCACAAACCAAACATAACCGCCATAAAACACATTAAATTCTCAATTTCTATTTTTAAAGTCACTGCCGTATAATTAAATACATTAACCACAATAATAAAATAGAAAAAATGATACCAATAGGTACGACTTCACAAACGTTACCGCCATAAAACACACAACCAACAAAATACTATCACTTCAGGTTTAAAAACTGAAGTGAACGAATCACACATATCTTTATCATATTTATAAACACCATCACAAAGTAAGAAAAGCAAACCCATGAGGCAACCTTATCGGTCTACCTATAGGTAAATCACGGTCCACTACGTGATTTTCGTATTTTTACCGTAATTCCAAATAATTGTCCTTTTTTTCATGTGGAGGTGTATTTTTTCGGTCTACCCATGGTAGACCATCGGGTAGATCGCGAACCAAAAGCTAATTGAACTGTCTTTCGCCTTTGGCTCGCGATCTACTCGTGGTACACCGGACGTTGCTTCAGCAATTTTGTAGTCAATTCTTCATTTATACTTAATCGCTTTTTTTCAAACATCCAAACATTATTTAATTACAGACAACCATCCAGTCTACCGAGGGTAGATCGCGAGCCAAATAGGCTAATTGAACTACTTTTAATTTTTCGCTCACGATCTACCCGCCGTAGACCGGATAATTGCCTCTGATTGAATAATACGTAATAATTTTTTTCAAAGGCCCAAAAATTATTACGTAATAATTATTCAATCAGAGGCAATTATCCGGTCTACTGCAGATAGATCATGGGACAAAAGCCTAAAGGCAGTTCAATTTGCCTTCAGTTCGCGATCTACTCATGGTAGACCGGAGGTTGCTTTAGCAATTTTGTGATTAATTCTTCATTTAATCACTTTTTTTCAAAGGTCCAAAAGTTATTTAATCACAGGCAACCATCCGGTCTACCGGGGATAGACCGCGAACCAAATAGACTAATTCAACTGCTCTTAATTTTTGGCTCGCGGTCCACCACCGATAGACCGGATGATTTCCTCTCATTAAATAATTTTTAGATCTTTGAAAAAAATTATTACGTAAAAATTATTCAATCAGAGGCAATTATCCGGTCTACTGCAGGACTACAGGTAGATAGCGAGCAAAAAGCCTAAAGGCAGTTCAATTAACCTTTAGTTTACGATCTACTCGTAGTAGACCGGAGGTTACTTCAGCAATTTTATGATCAATTCTTTATTTAATCACTTTTTTTCAAAGGTCCAAAAGTTATTTAATTACAGGCAACCATCCGGTCTACCGGGGGTAAACCGCGAACCAAATTGGCTAATTGAACTGCTCTTAATTTTTAGCTCGCGGTCTAACCGCAGCAGACCGGATAATTGCCTCTGATAGAATAATTTTTGGGCCTCTGAAAAAAATTATTACGTAAAAATTATTCAATCAAAGGCAATTATCCGGTTTACTGCGGGTAGACCAAATGGTTGCCAGTAATTAAATAATTTTTGGACCTTTGAAAAAAAGTGATTAAGTGTAAATGAAAAATTGTCCACAACATTGCTGAAGCAACCTGGCAACCTCCGGTCTACCACGAGTAGATCGCAAACCAAAGGCTAATTGAACTGCCTTAAGGACTTTAACTCACGATCTACCCGCGGTAGACCGGATAGTTATCTGTAATTATAAATAATTTTTCGTCTTTGAAAAAAATAATTACGTATTAATGAAGAATTGGACTACAAACCCCC
>JAVBJF010001086.1:0-21647 GCA_033439095.1 Pseudococcus viburni | reverse complement strand
TGGGGAAAAAAAATTGAAATTTTTTGTAAATTTCATTTATATTCATTCGAGGGCAATTAAACTGCTAAAAGTTCATATGGTTGGTACCTACGTATACAAAAATGATTCAAAAATTGAATCCAAAGTATAAAAATACAGTTTATAATGTATCTACGTACAAAAAAAATACTTTAAAAAAATACATACAAAGTCAGACGAACACCTTCGGAAGCAGTCGAAAAGCACCCTATGCCGTTTGGGAGTTCGAACAGGCAAGGAATTAGTCGCGTTTGATAAGCACGTGTCAATTCTATACCCCTCGAAAAACCGACCCGTTTGATAAATTTACTCTGGACGATCGAACTGGCCGATATTGGCGGTCTCGAGTATACGTAAATGTGGAATTTTTTTAGGAAAAAGGGACCACTTGGTCACAAAATTCATTTCGGGGGGGGGGAGATAATGGCATTTTCTGAGTCTACGTGAAATTACCTTTCAAATGAGCTATTGGTGGCCTTTTTTATAAAAAAAACACACTTGACGGTTTTTTAGGGAGGATTTAAAATTTTTTAATGCTGGAAAAAATAAGTTTTTGAGAAAACAGCGTTTAAAATTTTTCAGGGAAACTGGAGATCATGGGGCGAAAATTTGATTTTTTCTCAATCTTTATTGGGAAAATTTGCTGTAGAATCCGTAAAATTTCGGTTCAGAAGCTGTATCAGGTTTTCAAGTGTTTCCCAAAATAGCCCAAATTACGTAAGAAAACTCGATAAAAATGATATACAATTTGTTTGTTTGTTAAATTTTTATTTTCAACTCCCAAACGGCGAGTTTTATAACTGTTGGAAAACGGTTTCACGAGTTCCAGACTATCCTACGTGAAAGTAGAAGAACCATAGAACACGAATTCAACATCAAAAAAATACATATTTTATACCCTAATTCGTTTTTTCTCGAAATTAACTTTGGGACCAAGTGGCCCCTTTTCCTAAACATGCCGACAATTATGTCCTTAATCTATGGACACACATGAATCGAGTAAGGTTTCAATCACTACCGAATTTAACCAAAGATTTACACATGAGCTTTTTTATTATAAAGCTCTAATAAAAAACCCGAGCATTTTAAATCTATATATAAAGGGAACGTTTCGAAACTTTGTCACAGCATCACGGCTAAACGACTGTATGAAAATTCGTTCAAAATTTTTGGCTATAAATTCAGGTCACAGGTGTAGATTGACCACTCAAAATCGGTTTTTTCAAAATTTTTGCTTCAGAAAGCTGCAATTCAATAAAAACGCTTCAAAGTTGAAAAAAAACTGAAGTTACTTTCACACTTCGGAGGGAAATGGAGGTGAGAAATTTGGTCTTTAAGCAACCCAATATTATTCGTATTCGTTTTTCGGTACCTAAGTTTTTTTTTCATATAAAAATACCTCCACACTCACCCAGAAAAACCCCGGTTTTTGATGAAGAGGTTTACCGATTTTTTCCTGCAATTATTAATTTTCAGTAAGTTTGGATTCAGTAAAAAAGATTCTTGTCTTAGAGTGAGCATTCCAGTATTTGGAGGTTTACACTTTTACTTGGGACAGTAAATAATAACATATAGTAATATCTCAACAAAACACAAAACAATTTGGGACATTAAACCACCTCATCCTTGGGACAAATTTACCATTCTGATTGAACAGAATGGGAAAAAGAAACTATTGCATTGCCCGAAGATGCCCAAGAAGAAGTACCTATATAGGATGTCCAAAAGAAATGACAATGAAAATGTACTAGCTTTGTGCCAATCATATTCTGGGTTGGTGCACATGAAAAAAAAGAAGGTATTGCCTAAATACGAGCTGTCCAAAAAAAAAAAATAAGGGAGTATATCGGGTTCGGGTGTCCAAAAAAATTATACAGGGTAACTGAAAAAAAAAAATTCAATAAAAATGCTTTATGGGAAGCTACTCGAGGATTGACACATCAATCTGAAAATTTTCTGTTCAAGATTGTGAAAAAACTACTTCGTGGATTCATTATTTTGTTAGGGAGCCTGGAAAAATTGCAGAGGGTAGTGTGGAATTTATAAATTTGAAACATAATATAGAAGAGAGGAGAAAGGGAGATGTCAAACCATAAATTGCAGAAAAATTTGATTTTCTAGAAATATTCTAAAATAAGTAATTTTGAAGGAAAAAATACCTTGGAGGTGTGAGACACTCTGGAAAATTCCAAAAGTGAAATACAAATTTTTGTAAGTAAACTTTGTTTTTGATTCCATATTTTAGACAAATTTTGAAAATATCGATTCTGATGAAACATAATGGGAAAAAGAAACCATTGGCGAAAGAAGTTTACTGGATGTCCCAAGAAGAAGTATACAGGATGTCCAACAGAAATGGGCAAATTCTATTTGGGTGTAAAAACTATTGCCTAAATACGAGCTGTGCAAGAAGTAGTATATCGGGTGTCCAAAAAAAAAATTATAAAAGGTATCTGAAAAAAATGTCAATAAAAGTGCTTATGGGAAGCTACTCGAGGTTTGACACATCAATCTGAAAAACATTCCTTTTCAATATTGTGAAAAAAACACTGCTTTGTGGATTCATTATTTTGTTATGAACTTGGAAAAGTTGCAGAGGATTGCGCGGAAATTATAAATTTGAAGCATAAGTATGAGAAGAGAGTAAAGGGGAGATGTAAAAACATAAATTGCAGATAAATTTGATTTTCCAGAAATATTTCTAAAAATAAGTGATTTTGAGGGAAAATACCTGGAGCATGAGTACACTATGGAGTATGAACTATTTCAAAATGAAATACAAAATTCTGAATAGTGCCTGAAAAAAGGTCAAAATTGCAGCACAGGAAAAATATGTGAAATTTTTTGATTTCAGCGAATTTCTATGATTTTTCACAGGATTTCACTGATTTTCCAGCAATTTTTATCGCACGTTTATGTACAGTGAAATTTCGTTCTGACTGTTCTGCTGCAGTTTTTGGTAATTTTCACTGATTTATATGTATAAAAGAGTATAAAAATCCGAAAAATGTTGAATTTTTGAAGAAAAAGTTAATTTTTTCAAAATAGGTAACTAATGGTTAGTATTTTTTTCAAAGCTAAATCGTTTCTTATTATTTTGAATTTTGAAAAATTATACGTTGTCGAAATTTAAAAAAAAAATGTATAAAAATAAAAGGGAGGGGTCTGGAGATCAAAAGTTTTTCAGGATTTTTTAGATCTAGGGAACATCATCGAAGGGAGTTTGGATAGAAAATCAGAGAGGGGGCCAAATTCATCTCTTATCCGGGGAGAAGCTTCGGGGAATTTTTGTGATTTTTATCTGGAGTGGGTATGGAGTATGGAGGTACCTTCATTTCAAATTATTGATCAAACTTTTAGTCAATGGGGGAGGATATAATTGGGACTTGGCCTGGGTTCAAATGAGTACAAATAATCTAATTTTTAATTAAAGGGAAACAGCATTCAAAAAAATTGATTCGACTTGGGTTATTTAAAAAATTGGGTGATGGAATTTTTTATCAATGGGAAGAAGCATTTAAAAACAATGATTAACTCTAATTTAAAAAAAAAAAATTGATTCAATTGTTAATTATAATGGAAGGGGTTATATTTTTTTAAAAAAATAACAGGTTGAATACAACTGATCTAATTTTCAATTGGAGGGGGGAGAAGGAGGAGGAGGAAAACATTTAAAAAAATTGATTCAAGCCCTATAATGATATTTAATTAATAATGGGGGGGGGGGTAGGATTTTTATTTTTAAAAAAAGATTTGGGATTCAACTAGAATAGGTACAATTGTTCGATTTTTAAATTAATGTGATGTGGGAGTTTAAAAAAAAGTAGATTCGACTGGTGATACTTACTCTTTTTTAAAATGATTTGACCGGAGAGCATGATAGTATAAACGCAAATTCGAAGTGATATATAAAGAGTATTATTTGGTTGTGATTTTTTTTAAATTATTCGTTTTTCAAAGGATTTATTTGAACTTTTTGGCTCTCATTCGGGCGTTGGTTAATCATTAATTTATTTTTTTATTATTGGGTTTTTAAATTATTGGATCGATCAAAAATTTTGTTTTTTTTTTAAATAAAATTTGATTTTTTAAAAAATTTTTATTCATATTATATGATTTTGAATTGACGCGCATAATTTCATGGTATTCCCGCGCGAAGAGCGGGCATGGTTCCTTGTATTTCTATAAAGTGGACAGAGAGAACTGGTGTTATGAAAAACAGGGTGTGCCAAAAGTGTAGTCCTGATTTCAAACGCCTATCACAGAGGCTACACTGGATGTTTAAAAAAATGTAGGTAAATACGTAAAAATGCTCGTAAAACTACGTCATTTTAGAATTATCATTGTTATTTGAAGCAGTAACGCTAATTTTAGGCGATTTATATGTTATTTTCAATTTTGATGGTATGTTGCACTCTCCATCGATTGAGCATGATACCACATTTCGTCGAGTCAGTCGTATTGAAAATACAGTACCCATAACAGCACTCAAAAATTCCAAAATTTTCTGGTGCCATAGAAACGTCTTAAAACCGCTTCCAATCGATTCGAGAGTTCGAAAATAGAGTATCTACCAATTTTCAGTTTTTTAACTCAATATGTCGACGAATTTTACGAATTTTAAATTTTTTTCCACGGTCGAGACGCGTAGAGTTCAAGAAATACATTTTATGGGTTAAATCGAACTTTTTACGGAGCTTTCGTCGAATTTCATCATTCGAAATATTTTTCCAACTTCGGAAGCCCTTCCGGTAAAATTTTAAACAACTTTTAAGGTCGAAAATGGCGGTCATTTGGAAAACAACGTAAGTCCGTGAACTTCATTGGGCTGTAAATCAATCATGTTGACACTGAAAATCAAAATTTGACCCAAAAGGTGTATTTTTGCGTCCTCTTTCCATTTTTGACATAGATTTCAACCATAACGTAAGCAATTTTTCTTGAAATTGTTTTTTGTTGCTCCTGAAAAATTCACTTCTTCGGCGTTACGTTATTTTGCAAATGACTGATTCATTTATTTTATTGACCATTTTAATATTAAAATGCGTTAGTCGTCAGTAAAAATAAAATTTGTTACATGGGTAGCCCAGCTTTTACCGATAAGCTTGATTAGCTTTTATGTTACGTTATTAATGTGGGGTTTTTTCGTTGTTTAGATGATCTGAGAGAAAAACGAAATATAAATCGGTTAATGATATTATTGAAAGTGTATGATAAATGCAATTTTCCTTAATCAGTCTCTCGAAAAAATGGAAATTTTTGCCTAACGTAAAAGAAAAGCTAATAAGGATATAATTAGAAAAGAATACCAAGGAAAGTCTCAGCCGATTGGAATTATTAGGGTCTTGGTTAATCGTTTCCTCAATAGTTTCAGCCCTAAAAATAGATTTTGTTACCGTTCTCGGTCTGATGACTTTTTTTATCGACAGTTTCGTATAAATCTTCTAGTGGCACGACCATGCGAATTGTTTAATGTTAATACCGTATAGTTTTCGAAAATTTGCCCTTTCTTTATAATAATTCGTTCGGGGTTTTCTGTAAACAAAATTTATTTCCGTATTTAACAAAAGCAAAACTTATAATTAATTTGATGTAGTTGGTAAATAGAAGGTAGATTTCCGGCGTGGAAATTGCTTAGGGTATCAACGAGGATGTTATCGAAAGCTACACTAATGCAGTCGATTTCCATGAGATCAAACCACGTCAGTCATAAATGTGGTATTTTCACATTCAGACCATTTCTTTGATACCTTTGTTTAAAGTGTCTTCTTTGTAATCCACTTTTTAATATGTCGTTAGCGTTACTTCGAAAACTTTCTTCGGATCATATGGAATTCCGCTTATTTCACGTTTCCGTCTTCCGTAACCGGTTTGACCATTACTGCATTCGATCTGAAGAATTAGATTGTATCGTTGATTGAATAATCGCATTTAATTTGTTAGTTCGGAAAGGTCTTTTTGAATGTTGAATGAACCACTTTTTGACCTTGAGTGGGTTTTTAGTTTTTCGTGAAAATTTTGCAAAAAGATTCTCTCATCCTGAGGGTGGGAAAACCACCGTTGTTTTGGTTCCAGCCCCTTTGGGATATTCAAGAGGGGCTTTTGCAATTTTTTCATCTTTGTTATTTGCCGATTGCTCATGAAATTTTATACTATGATGTCTCATATCAAAAAAAAAAAAACTTGCAATATTTTGAACAATTTGGCTTAGGATTGAAAAAAAAAAAGAGAATCAGAACCGCTCATAAAATTTTATTCGAGTTCAAAGTTGAGCCATTTCGTGAACTTGAAAAATTTTTATGAAAAATTCTGAGTGTGTGTCTGTCAATCTTTCGGTGCTACAGTTGATTTCTCGAATTTTTAAAATTTTAAAATCACCTCATCTTCAAGAGCGTAATCAAAGAACTGGGCTAAAGCATTCTAATTTTTTTTGAATAGTTTTTAAAAAGATTGATGAAGAGAGAGGGGGGGCTAAGGTTGACTCGAGCACCCCCCCCCCCCCCCCCCCCCCCGTTAAGCTTTGCAGAGATTTTTTTGTGTTTTTCAAACATCAAATATGATTATTCAAAAGATTTGCACCCTTTCATCGCTCGGGTAGAGTTTTAATCGATTTATAAACTTATCAAATGAACATCATGATGTTCTCTCTAAATCTGAATCAGTTAAATTTGGTAAAATTCGTGCCTCTTTGAATCAGTAGAATAACATTTGCTGAAAATCTATGATTTTTCATTGATCTTCCCATCAAAAATCACTATTTTTCAATCAGTTCTCAATTGGCCAGTACAAAATGGTAATTTTCGACTGAAAAGAGTACAAAATCACTGATTTTTCTGATTCATTGCAAATCCTTTGACCACACCACTGAATAACGGATTACTCAGTTTTTTCCATGTGTTTTGACTCTCTCCCTTCGCTCAATTTTTCTTCAATTCAACTCCTCCTTCGAATAATTTTTAGTTACTTTTATGGTTTCATGTTTATCGCCTTGAAAACTATGAAAATAATTATGAAAAATTGATCCATTCACAGGCATCAAACACAGATTATGGGAAAAATAGTGACCTTAGTGACTTTTTATGAGGCAACAATGACCTATTTTTCGAAAAAATGACTAATTTTTCAATTTTCTTCTTGTAAATAGATACACCCCTGCCTATTTTTTTTCATACATCAAATAGTATTTCTCTGTGCGATAGTGCTGAAAAAATAATTTTTTCTATCAATAAACTTTTATCAAGGTATCAATCACCAAGGCTGGTGAACTAATAAGTAGGTAAAAAAAGATACAGACCTTTTTTTTTTTTAAGTATCAGTATTTTTTCAATTTTATTTAGCAAGAGCGGTAGGCCGTTAGAACGAAAAAGGTGACTTTCAGAATTTAAAAAAGGACCAATAGTGACCTTTCGGCGAGAAAAAGTGACTTAGTGATCCACCTTGAAAATAGGGGGTACAAGTCACTAAAAAAGGTAACTCTGTTTAATGCCTGTAATCAACGAAATTAGCTGAAATTTAGTATAAACTCTTGATTCTCAACCTCTCAAATCGACTGGAAGCGATTTCGAGACGTTTCGGAGCCTCCAAATTTTTTTGGAATTTTCCATTGCTGAAGAAAACCCCATGAAAATGGACCCATATTGTATTGGTGGACCTATATTTGATCGATTATAGCACAATTTTCCAAAATTCGTAACTTCCAGGAGAGATCCATATTTTTTTTCATGAAAATTTTCTGCCAAAAAATATACCAGACTTCAACTCGAAGTAACGAATTTCGGAAATTTGTGCTATAATCGATCGAATATAAATCACCATTATAGGAGCTAAAATTCATATGGACCATGGATTTTCTCCAGTGCTGGAAAACTCCCAAAATTTTTTGGAGGCTCGGAAACATCTCAAAACTGCTTTCAATCAATTCGGAAGTCGAAAATAGGGTAATATATAGGTATACTCAATCACAGCTTTTTTCGTTGATTAGATTAATTTTTCATATTTCTATATTTTGCAGGGCGATGAGGTAATTTTAAAATTTCAAAAATTGAAGTGACCAAAAAATGACCAAACGTAACCAAATCAATTTTTTAAAGTTTTCTGGGGAGTGGGACAATTTTTTTGTTGGTTCTGCAAACATTTCAAAGAAAATTAACTGAAAAGACGTGAATAATTTCATTTACTAAGTAAATTCCTTCGTCAAAACAACAAACAAACTAGCCAAAATCAGTTTTTTATTGTTTTTCTTAAAGAATTTTGAAAAAAATAGCAATTTCTACGTGAAAATTTGAATTTTTACCTAGAAGTGTGAAGAAAAAAAGTGACTTTTGAGGGGAAAAAAAGTAACCAAAGTGACCTTTTAGACGTGAAAATTAACCAAAAATGACTGAAGTCGGAAAAAAGTGACAAACACCATAAAAAAGTGACCCACTATGATCCTTGGAAATGTGAATTACTCTATAGAATGTGACAGACAAAATTCTTGTATGAAATTATTTAAATACTGTCAACTTTCCCAAAAATATCTTATGATAAATTACCATACTAAATTACTAAATTCTTACTCCTGTGCATTTATCCAAGCATATATTAACAGTTCCTGTGAACTGTACATAGGTCGTTTCTGGAAACTTGAAAGCTCTGAATTTGGCACTTAGAGAGTCCCCATCGACGGTATTGAAATTCTCAAATAAATAAGGATCAACTGAGCATCTGAGATGGGCGCAGTAATATGAGTAAGCGAAATGAATCACTATTATAATTATTCTTTCGCTGACAAATTTTTCTTACCCATTAAATATAATTGTCTCATCTTGCGTTTTGTATCAGACACTCGCATAAAAACTAACCAATAATCCGTAAATTGGCGCGCTGTCTTTATCCAGGTAAATTTCCATGGTCAGCGGTCAGCGGTGTACCCGGTTTCACATTTAATTCACCGTTAACCAACGAATTTCCTTGTTTGACTCCTACTTTCAATATTGGCTCTGGTGCATTTGTTTCGAGCGTGGTTGTTATTTCAATGTCTCTGAGAAATGATGCGAATTGATTTATATCTGGATTACGTTTCTTACATGATACAGGTATGTGAGTAAATGACAATGAAGTTCGTTAATTATGCATTGCACGTCTGCATGGAAGGAAAAAAAAAGTCGTACGGTATATGTTATAAAATCTTCGTCTTGGGTTCCGTCGTATGCGTATATGTATTTAACTCATTAATAATGACCAGCGTGTACCATGTAATAACCGGTTCAATTTTACTGTGCCTTATTGTATATGGTTAACTCAGTACTCATTACTCGGTGAACTGTAAAATGCGCATTTAGAACTGCTGAGAGCGATTATGGGCCCTGGAGCGAGAAAAAGCCGAAAAACTGCGGGCGTCTTAAAAATTTTCAAAGGTTGACACACTTCTCTCAAAATCAATATTTTTGCAATTTTTTACAATTTGACAAATTCTGCAAAAATGGAAATGTATATTTGGGGTGGCAAAAAAAATCCAAAATTTTGACGGAAATTGGTGATGGTGAAAGTTTACTTTGAGAAGGAAAATCCTTGAGCTCGTCCCCAGCCCAAAAAGGAACGGAGCTTGGAAACCCCAAAATGAGGTCTGTTAGGAAAAAAAGTTCAGATTGTGATACTTACGGGTTGTATCACCTGCTGGGCTATTCCATACTAAAACGGACCAAAAATGAAGTCGGATCTTCCGATTTCGCTCAAATTTTTTTTACGAGTTCCCCTTGGTGGTCTATTCACAAAACCACGATCATTTTTTTTCTAACCCTCAAGGGGGCGGGGGGGCAGGCCTCGAAAATTTTATGCAATTGCGATTTTTAGCAAAACGGCTCAACTTTGAAGGCTCATATCTCGAGATAGGTGGTACTTGGGAGAACACTGTTTGCACGGTCGGAAAGAGAATTGATAGGAGATTCAAACGCGATAATAACATTTTGAAAAGCTCAAAGTTGAACTTTGGCAGTGAAAGCTCAACTTTCATGACGAAAACAAAGTATGAAAGCTACCATTTAAAAATCTGAAAAAATTACTGTAAGTAGTGCTTTTCACCCTCTCTTCAACCAACAAATTTTCAAGATAGAGTCTCTGAACCCCTGGGGGGTAGGTAGAGGGGTCCACAATTTTGACCAAAATTCAAAAAAATCGAAAAAGTGGAGTAACCCATCGATTCCCACTAATTCGAGGGCGCTGATTTCGAATATGTACTTAGTTTTTTGATTCGACCCCTCTGAACCCCCCTTCAGCCCCCTTGATGGAGTCAAAATTCAAAAAAATGAAAAATAACGTGTGGCATATCGTTTGATAGGTTTTTGAGGGCCCTGAGTTCGAATATTTACTTATTTTTTGGATTTGACCCTCCAGTGTCCCCCTAGCCCCCCCCATTCTGGGAAAAAGTATGTTAAGGAATGAAAATATCGTGTGACGTATCGATTCCAACTAATGTGAGGGCGTAGAATTCGAATATCGACTTACTTTTGTGATCTGAGGACTTCCTCCCCCGTGCGCTGACCCCCCCCCCCCCCACCGTATTTTTTTACTCTTTGCTGTTTAAATATGGACTCGTATATGTATGCAATATAGAAATAAAACCTGGAATTCTAGTAACGAACTATTATTTAATAAAATTTCAAAAGTGAAGTGGTATTAACATATTCGATGAAGTGAACTTAAATGCTACCTACACTATTAGGGAATACAAAATCGAGTTTTTAGGAGTGTTGTTGCTATTACTGGAGGGGGGTGGGGGGGGGGGGGTGGGTCAGCGCACGGGGAAGGAAGTCTTCAGATCACAAAAGTAAGCCGATATTTGAATTCTACGCCCTCACATTACAAACAGTGTTCTCCCAAGTACCACCTATCTCGAGATATGAGCCTTCAAAGTTGAGCCGTTTTGCTAAAAATCGCAATTGCATAAAATTTTCGAGGCCTGCCCCCCCACCCCCTTGAGGGTTAGAAAAAAATGATCGTGGTTTTGTGAATAGACCACCAAGGGGAACTCGTAAAAAAAATTTGAGTGAAATCGGAAGACCTGACTTCATTTTTGGTCCGTTTAAGTATGGAATAGCCCTACTACCTAGACCTACTGAAGTTCATATGAACCATTTTTAAGGATTTATCTCCAATGCTGAAAAATTCCAAGATTTTCTGGAGGTTCCTAAACGACTAAACCTCTTGAAACTCCTTTTAATCGATTCGGGAGGTCAACTATATACCAAATTACAGGGGTTTTTTTTGTTGATTAGATCGAATTTTCATTTTTTGAGACGTGAGTGATTCAAAATTTCAAAAATTTCCCAAAAAACGGAAAATTAATTCAGCGTTTGGGAATTTGGATATGAGGTTTTTTAGAGTACTTTTTCGATTTTTTTTTGTTCGAGCTCAAAAGTTACTTGAAGGGGGATAGCTTATTTATTTAAAAATACACTTTTTTACGTTTCTAAAAATTTCTAAAAATCGAGTTAAAAAATTCAATTTTTTTTTTGAATGGTCAAAATTTAATTTTTCTTTAAAAAAAATTTGGGCAAGTTTCCACCTTACTCCCATCAAGGCCCACAAGGCCAGTTTTTAAAAATGGGGGAAAATTGCATCGGGTTTTCAGGTATAATAAGGGTTTTTTTAAAAAGTGAGAAATTTTTATGTAGTAGAAAACCCGTTTTGCTTTGACTTTTAGATAAAAGCCAGTATTACTAAAAACTTTTTTTTTTAAAAATTCCAAAATTTTTAAAATTTTTCCAGAAAAATTTGACTGAGTTAAGTAAATAGCAAAATACCCCCCTATATTGGGAAACCAAAGTAGTGAAAAATTTTTTTTTCAGATTTCAATACAAAATTAAAAAAACCCCTCAAAAATTAGAATAAATATTTTCAGCATCATTTACTCAAAACACTTTTTTTTTGGTAAAAATATTTTTCCAAAAATTATGATATTTAAAAAAATTTAAATAAGGCATAAGTTGAAAAATTTTTTAAAAAAATTTCGCTAAATTTTTCCCATTTTTTCTGTTTTAAAATTAAAACGGGGGGGGGGGTCAAACAGACAACATTTATACATTTTTTGTAAAAAAAAAAAAATGGTTTAGTAAAAAAAATTTTTAGAAAATGATGATTTTTTACGAAAAATTTTTGTTTTAGTTAAAAATTATTTGTTTTTTGCTTTTTTAAAAAAATGCCAAAATTTGGTGGTTTCACAAAAAACCAAACCCTATTAGGGGAACCCAAGACGACCTTTTGGCTAAATAATGTTAGTGATGTTTTGATGTACTACGTTTGAACCACATTAGGGTGATTTTTTTCCCCCTTTTTGGAGGGTAAAAAAGAGTAAAAAGAAGAATTTTAAAAAAGGGGTTTTTTTAAAAAAAATTACACATTTTCATTTTTCCCAATTCCTTGTTGGGCCCCCTCGAAAAACCATCAAAAAACACATTCACAAAAACAAAAAATACATTTCAAAATTGAAAAAACATCCTCACTACAGATTTAAAAAAAATTGATCTTCGGGGCAAAAGGAGTTTAAGACTTTAGACCTCCCAAAAAAAAAATCCCTCTCACCCCCTAAATTTTCGAAAAATTTTTAAAATTTTCGAAAAAAAAAGGTTTAGGAAAACTGTCATGGGAAAAAGTTTCTTTTCGGGTGGTTTTTGAAAAAAAAACCCCCAACTTTAAAAAAAGGGGGCCCAATTAGATTTTATTTTTAAGCTTTACTAAAAATAGGGGTTTTTTTTATTTAAAATTTATTAATAGTTTGATAAGAGACAACTGAAACCCCGTGCCAGATAATGTAGACGTTTGGCCCCATCCGAAAAGGGAAAAAAAAATCTGTTTTGTATCTTTTTATTTGACTACGGCTACGGGGTATTTTTTGTTTTAAAATTTCTTTTTCCAAAACCTTTTCCTTTCTGCTCGCTCACCCTTTCTTTTCGGGAAGCAAATTTTTAATTTGTAGAAATATTTTAGGGAATAAAAAAACAATCGACGGAGGTTTTTTTTCTTTTAAAAGTAGATGTACGAATGTTCGTTTTTTTTCCGGGAAGGAAAAAAATCAAACAGAAGAATTAAATTTGCCCGTATAAAATTAAAAATTTTAAATTTAAAGGCGTTATAAGGGTAACCAAACCATTCGGCCCTTTGGGTTTGTCACAGCAACTAAAATGTATATCTAACCAGGTGTATCGTTTCCCCGATTAAATTTTTTCGTTTTTAAGCTAAAAATGTAGGTCCCACTTTACCTAAAAAGAAATTTTTGCAATTTAAGAGTCGATTTCCTTTCTATAAAAAATAATCAAAGGTAACCCACGGCCCCAAAAAAATTTTTTTTAAATTTTAAATCCCTGATGGGAAAACGATCTAAAAAAAGAGTAAAATTTTTTAAAAAAAAAATTTTGCAAATCATTTTTCAAACAAAGATATTTTGATTAAAAAAAATTTTTTCAATTCATCGTGCCAAAGATATACTATAAATGCCGGCATCGGCGCTCGCTTTTTCTCGATGAAATTTTCAATTAAGACCCATTCCTTTGATCTCGAGGGGCTTTTCCATGCGTATCGCCCATGAGCAGTCTCAAAAAATACCTTATAAACAAAAGGGATTTTTAACACGTTTTTTTACGATTTCCGGACACTGGGAACACAAAATAAAAACTCCCAAACCCGAGGATCTGTTTTGGTAAATTGTAAAAATTAACAAATTGGGTTTGGGAAGGAGATAATGTAACGGTTAGGATTTAGGGTACCTGTTTAGGGTTCCCAAACTAATGTGAAAGAGATGAGCGTAGGTATTTGAATCACAATATATTATGGTTGTTTCTAATTATCTTATTTTCGAATACCCAAATTTAAAAAGGTTTGATAAAATTGTATAGTGGAATAAGCTTAATTAGACGTTTTTAGGTGAGAAAATTATTTAGAGGAAAATACAGGGAAAATTGTACAACCCTTTTAAAAAAGAGATTTTTCCTTCAAGATGATGGGTATTTAAAAAAAGGTTCGGGAAAATTTTGAGGGGGCATTTATTTATTTTTTTTGTTTTTGGGGGAAAGGGAAAAGGGGGAAAATTTACCTTTGAAGTACTGAAATTTGAAAATCTAGATGCCCTTTTGGGGGAAAAAAAATAAGATTTTAAAAATTTTAAATCAAAATTGATTAAAAAGGTTTAGCAGGGTAGAGGGGGAATTTGGCCTGGCTGGTTTTTCGACCCAACCCCCCCCCAATGATGCCCCTAGAGTAAAAAAAAAACGGGAAAAATTTCCCAAAACCACCCCCCCCCCTTTTTGGGAGTTATGACCATTTTTTGCAGTAGGTTTTTTAAAAAAATTTAAATTTTTTTTTTTTCCCCCAAAATTGGGAAGTAAAGAAATTTTTATTTTTGGGGAAAAAAATTTTAAAACTTTTGGGGAGGAGTCCCTATTAAGAAAATTTTTTCATCAATTTTTTTTGAAATTTTTTAAGGGGTTTTTTGACCATAGAAATTTTCAGCTGAAAAAAAGGGCCTTAAAGCGAAGTCGACCATTTTGAAAAATCCTAAAAACGGGGTTTTTTTTAACTTAGTTTTCCACCACGTATTCATTTGGGAGTTTTCGATGTCACAAGGTCGAAAATCGCAAAAAAAACTGAAAGGGCCCTACAAAAATTTTTTTAGAAATTTTTAAAATTTTGAGCTTTTTTAACGGGAAAAAGAGCCCAAATAAAAAAAAACCAAGTGGGTTGGGTTTTTTGGGGGGTAAAAATTTACCCAGATTTTTAAACCCTTTTCGCGATCGTTTTATTTTAAGGGCCAAAAATTTGCTATTTTTTTTTGGTGAAAAATCTTTTTAAAAAAGAATTTTGAGTTTAAACAAAACGATCGGGAAAAGAGTGTTTATGGGGGTATTTGACCCCCTAAACACAAACCCAACTTTAAGTTTATTTAAAAATTTTTTCGTAATAAGTACCTATAAAGGGAATCCAAAGTTTGAAAAAAAACTTCGGGGGAAATCAAAATATTTTTCCAGTTTCACTTTTCATATTTTAAATTTTTGTTTTTCCCATTTCGCTTTATTTTTTTTAATTTTGAAAAAGGGAAATTGAAAAAATAGAAAAATGAAAATAGGGGACCCAAAGTTAGCGACTGTAAAATTTTTTTTTTTTTTGGAAATTAAGGGTTTTTTGTAGGTACCAATTTTTTAATTCGACCCCCAATTTCCCCCATCTCAAAAAATTTTCAATTTAAAAGAACTAAAAAATTTTTCAAAAAATTTTAATTTTGGAATTTTTATCCCTTAAAATTTTTCCCAATTTTTTTGGGTTATATAATCGTTTCAATTATTTTCCCAGATTTCGGGTTTTTATTTTTTAAATTTATTTTCCCTACTAAAAAATTTTAAACACGGGAAAAAATTTTTGCTTATTCATTTTCTCTGTTTGGGATTTCTCGATTTCTAATTTTTTCAGTTTTCGCGATTTTCTCTTATGTTTAAGTATTACAAATGACTGAAATTTTTAAATACCTCCTTTTATATGTTCTCAACTATTCAGATTTCTCGATTTTTTTGCAAGTATTTCCAATTTCCACGGTTTTTTGGCTTCAATTTTTAGATAGATACACATCAGATACTTACCTACTTTTAATTTTTCAGATTATCCAATTTTTCAAATTTCCTTTTTTCATTTCTTTTGATGCATCTCCACTTTGATTTTTTTGAGATCTTCAAATTTTGTCATTTTCTCCACCTACGTACCTAATATTTTGGTCTCTCGATTTTCTCCAACTTTTTAGTTTTCTGATTCTTTTAATTTTTTTTTTTAATTCAGGGTTTCTTTCCCTTTCCTAGGGTTTTTCATTTTTCAAATGTCTAAATTTTATTTCTTTAATATCCCTTTCCATTTTTTCACAGTCTTTTGGATTTTTTTTTTCTTTCCATTTTTAAAGAAACCCAAATTTTTAGATTTTTTTTAAATTTTTTTTTTTTTTTTATTTTTTTAATTTGGGCATATTTTTTTTTTCTTTGATTTTGCATTTCCCTTTTAATTTTTAGGGTTACCCACATCTTTTTTTTTAATTCCCATTTTTTAATTTTTTATTCATTGATTTCCCCGCATTCCCAAATTTTACTAATTTTTTATTGGATAAAATAAATAATTTTTTTTCTAAAATTTTCAATTTTTTCGATTTTGGTTTTTAAAATTTCACTTTAAAATTGACCTCAACTTCCTACTCCCCCACCCTTTTGAGGGGGATGAAATACCCTATTTCGCAAAAGAATGATTTTCCCCTTGAAAAACTTCAACTTTTTAGGGGGACTAATTTTACTTACAGCAAATTACCAACTTTTTTTCTTATTTCTAATTTTGTCCCTCTAGGGAAATTTTCCCTTTTCCTTTAAAAATTTTACCCCCACTCAGAGCAGGGCAAATTTCCCCTCCCCCTTTAGGGTTTTTCTCAGCACACATTCAGATAATTTTGAGGGTAAAAAATTTCATTTAAAAAACTTGGGTTTCAATTTTCAAAAAAGGGGGGTTTTCCCAAAATTGAATTTAGAAAGAATTTAAAATTTTGATTGAAAAAGAAAAAGAGGGGAGTGTCTAAATTTTTAAAATGCCCAAATAGGGAGCTTAAAATTTTTTTGTGATTTTTTGTCACTTTTCCAAAATGTTTTTTTTAGTTTTGTCATAGAAATTTCAGGGTGGCCCCCATAATTTTAAAAAATAATTTTCCCCGACTTTTCAGGTTTTTTTGACCCTTTTTTCAAAATTTTCCAGACCCTTTTAAAAAATGATATTCGTAAATTTAAAGGGGAGGGGGGGGGGGGGGGAATTTTTCAAGTGATGTCTTTCATTCCCAAATTTTTCATCCCGGTTAAAAATTTTTTTCAAAAAACCCCTATTATACTTTTTTCGAGATTTTTTAGAGCCCCCTCCGGGCCAAAAAAAAAAATAAAATTCAATCTGAAAAATTTTGAGCCACCCAAATCCCCCTAATACAAAAATGATTTTTAAAATTTCTTCTTACAAAAAAAATTAAAAAAAAAAAAAAGATTTTTCCCAAGCAAAAAATTTAAAATTGAAAAAAGTAAATTATGCCAGGGTTTTTCTACCAAAAAAATCATCAAGAGAATGAAAATTTAATTTTTCCCGGGGTGAAAATTTAAAAAATTCAGAAAATTTATCCCCCCCCCTCCTCCAAAAAACTGAAAAAAAAACAGTCGGGAAAATTTTTAAATTCACGCAACCCTCGCCCAATTTTTTTGTTTTTACCAAAAAATAAAAAACTCAATGAGGAGGTAAATAAAAATCATTTTTTGGAAACCCTGAAAAAGTGTTTAGCCCGAGCGAAGCGAGGGCCCAAAATTTTTTTTCCAAAAAATTTTTCAAAAGAGAAAATTTACCCCTTTTCCCCGTCTTCCAAAAATGTGGTCAAAGGGATCATGGCATCCTTTTTCATCAAGTTCATTTAAAAAAAAGTTGCCCAAAAAAAAATTGGGGTTTTTTGAAAAAATTTTTGTAGAAAAAACAGAGTGTAAATTATCCCCAAACGTAGCGAAGGGAAATTTTTTTTTTAATAATTTATAATTTTAAGGACAAAAAACATGCATTTTTAAAAAAACGATGAATAAAAAAATCAATAAAAAATACAATAATTTGGGCCCCAAACGGGGCAAGGGCTACATTTTTTTAAAAAAATTTTTAATAAAAATAAGCAAAAGAAAACCTTTTTAAATGATTTTTCCTTTTTTTGGATTTTTGAAAAATTCCCGAGAAAATTCCAAAATTTTTTGGAATTTCCCGACCCCCAAAAATTCCCTGACTTTTTTCGGTTTTTCCCGGGGAATTGGACACAAGTTTTAGTCTTTTATCAAATTTTTTTTTAGGGGGCAATTTAGGGATTTTTTTTTAACCCTTCCCAAAAAAATGACTAAAAAAAATTTATGGAAGGGAAAAAATTTAAATTTTTTTCACCAGTCTATCATAAACTCATTTCCATGGCCGTTTTGTCAAATTAAAAGAACAAAGAAGTCGAAAATGGGGAAAAAGGGGTGTTAAAAAAAGCAAAAAAGGTTTTAACAGAAAGAATATGGCCCTCGGATGGCCAAACCCCCATCAAATCATTCTTTTGTTTAAACCCCAAACAATTTTTGGTTCAAAGGGTCAAAATTTCCCAAACACGTGTATTTTCCCAATTTCGAACGGGCACCCCGACCAGAGATGTAACAAAACCCCTTTCCCAAAAAACCCTTTCCCAAAAAATGGAAAATATTACACCCGCAGACATCTCCTACATCAAAACGGGACTGCCATCAACATTGGAAAATTCCCCTCGCCTGCACCAACAAACCAGCAATTTTTCCCAGCATGTCCTACTACCCAAATCCCGGGACGAACGCCCCTTTTACAATCCGGGCCCGACAGTGGGCCTTTTCCCTCAATGCATACACATTACAAATTTTTAATGAAAGATACATATTATACAATGGGTTTGAGGTAATGGAAAGTTACCAAGTTGTTTTAAAATGGCTTCCATCGCCATAAACCCGGGTTTGAAATTTTAGACGTGTAAAAAAAATCTCACCCCGATGTTAAATTGGCGCTGGGGATTTTTAACAATTTTTCAGATTGAAAAAGGGGGGGTTGTTTATTTTTAGAGCGCGCAGGGTCATTTCGAGCGGAGAGAAGAAAAAAAATCCCTAAAAGAAAAAGAAACCCAAACCCAAACAAAATTTTAAATTTAGTTTATAGCGTTTTAAAAAGTTTTTTTCAGCTTTTTGTGGTAATTGTAAATACGGATGTACACAATAATTTTTTTTCTTTTTTATGGCCCAAAGAAGCGGTGTTTTGGGCTCAGCAAAAATTTGGGGGACCTTAGGCTTTTGGTCGAACGTTTCCCCCCTTTTCGTAAAAAATCTCTAAAACCCCGGATCGCGATATGGGCGGGGCCCCCCTAAAATTATAACACTTTAGTAATAATATTTTAAATTTTTAATCCATTTACCTTTCTTTTTTTTATTTTCACCCCCCAGGGTTTTATACGAAAATTTCAAAGGATTTATTACGCTGCCCTTTTTGGGAACTCGGCCAGAAATACTTATCCCGGGGGTAAAAAAATTTTTGGCCCCTTTGCGTAGCGGTTTTTTTATTTGCGACATCGCATACAAATTTAAAAACCCAGTTCATTTATAAAGTCGAAATCGGTTTTATTATGTTTAAAAACGTTTTTATTTTTACCGATCAGGTTTTAAAGCGACAAATTGATATTTCGTGAAATTTGCAATAAAAGGACCCCGTTTTAAGAGCTAACGGAAAAATTTTAAAAAAGCTAGGTAATCGAAAAATTTTTCAAAATTTTCATGTACCAACATCCAGTGAAGTTTGGAGGTATTTTGCCGGAAGGGGAAAGGGGAAAGGGGAGATAAAAAACGGGAAAAATTTAACTCAAGAAATTTTCAATTTTCCCCCTAAGATATGATACCCAGACCTTTCCCCCAATAGACTTTTTTTCCTTTTCACAATACCCTTTTTACTAACAAGGGGCTACCCGGGAAATCGGGGCACCGGGAATGAAAAAATTTTTCATAGGTTGTAGGCTCACCCCAAAACCTTTCCCCAAAAAAAAATTTCAAACCCCCAAAAGGATATAGGGGGGAGCTATGGGGTTTGAAATTTCCCAGAAATCGCCCAATACACCCAAAAATTTCAAAATTAAATATGTAAATCCGGGGCTTTTGGCGTTAGGGGAGGGGTTTTTACCAGGAAGGGGCCCTCTGAAAATGGGGTAGTTTACCCAGATTCGAGTTTAACATCGGGGGGGGGGGGGAGGGTTTTCACTCCTACCTTTATGCCCAGATGTAGAAAAAAATTTTAAAAAACGACCAAGTATGAGTGAAAATCCCCCCTCCCTGATGTTCACGCGAAACCCAGGGACTTTCCCCTCTTTAGAAAGGCCAAAACCGAGGGAAATTTGGGGTATAAAAAACCCTCTTAAAAGCCATAAGAACGGGGAAATTTTTTAGATTTTTGTAATTTTTCGGTGTATTGGCATTTCCCGAAATTCAAACTTCTAGCTCCCCCCATCAACTTGGGGGCTGAATTTGGTTGGGAAGTTTTTGGTGTGCTCTACAAGCCTGTGAAAAATTTTTCCCTTTTCCGCGTGCCCGACTTCGGTACCCCCTTTTAAGTACTCAGGGGACCAAAAAGTATTTCCCAAAAAAAAAGCTTAGAAAAAATTTCCCCCTAAAATTATAAAAAAATTTAAACTCTGGCAGCACCTTTTGGCCCATTACTATTCCACACAGGCCCCCCAAAAAATTCTCAATCATTTTTGAATTTTTTTGAGAATAATTTTTTTTCGCTTTAATCTATACTAAACCTAGTCGAACAAAATTTAAAAAATTGGTGAATAAACTAGAATTTTCTGTTGTAGGGACGAGTTCTCAAATTTTTGAATAAACCCTGTTAATCTGAAACGGCGTTCAATTTTTGAAATAAGGGGGATTGCATTCAGCGTTTCAAAAATTTGGGAGTCAGGGTTTTAATTCAGCATTTTTAAATTAAATGCTCTGGTTTTAAAGGGGAAAAAATTTTCGAATATTTAATTTTTCTGGGTTTTAAATTTACAGGTTAGAAGACGATCATTATAGAAATTTTCCAAAAAAAAATTTTCCCCACAAAAATAATTTTTACCGAAAATTTTTAAATTTTTTTTGGGGAAATAATTTTTTTTCCCCCCGTACCCATCCCGGCCCTTTAAATAGCCAAATTTTTTGTAGAAGGTACTTTGCGCAGGAAATAATTTAAAAATTTTTAAATCAATTTTTTCAGGCACGAAAATGACAACTTTTTTTAGAGCACAAGCCCAAAAATTTTAAAAAAAATTTAATTTTCAAAAATGAAAAAAGGTTTTAAAAAAAAAAAAAAAAAAAAAATATAATAAAAATTTGGTTTATTTTAGCGCCAAGTTTTAAATTCTAAAAAATATTCGAATTTGAGAAATTTTAATAGTCGCAATGCGTTTTTCAAATATTTTGGTACTTAGCTAAAAAAATCTGTGAAAAGATTTATCACACTCGCCAATATTACCCGAATGTTCATTTTTGGGGAACCTCCTGGGGTGGAAGCTTTTTTGGAGGGGGACAAAAAGGGATTGGCCCAAGCCCCGAGCAGTCCCCAAATTTTTTTCTTTAAACCAAAACTCAAACCCAAACCCAAAAAAAATTATTTAAAAGAACCCCGACCCCGGCCTGAACCCTTTTTCTGAAAACCAAACCCTAAAGTGAGCCCCGACCCCCATTGTGATCGGGGGTTTTTTGGGGGTTTTCAGGTTTCTGTAAAGTGTTGAATTGCGTAAAAACAATCAATTTCAAAATATTTTTTGTAAAAATTAAATTTAAAGGGGTTTTTATGTAATCTCTCAAATTTTCAAGTTAATTATACAAAAAATCCATTTCCCAAATCCCAAAGATCTCAAAATCACTCATCCGATAAAATTTCATTATCGAGAATAATTCAATTTCAGTTTATTTCGATTTTTTCAATGTTGTCATAGGAGACTTGGCCCCCCGTTCCCCCCGCGCGGTACGTGTTTCGGTGGTAAACGGTGATGTCGCCCCAGCGGTGCGGTTCGCTCGTCGGCCGATGAGCCGAACCCCCCG
>JAVBJF010001085.1:0-21664 GCA_033439095.1 Pseudococcus viburni | reverse complement strand
AAAAGCATCACAAAAAAATTATTTGGGGCCAAAATTTGTTAAAAGTCGAAAAAATTATTTTTTTTTCCCCCGAATTTGTTCAAAATCCTTTTTTTGTATTATCCTAAAAAAATCACATTATAAAAGAGTAGTTTTAAAAAAAATTTTCCCAAAATCACCAAAAAGGGCATTTTTTCAAATATTTTTTTTCATAAAAAAATAAAAAAATTTAAATAAAAATTAAAAGGGAAACCCGGGGCCCAAAACAGAGTAAAAAAAATCAAAAAAAATCACTGAAATCTTAAAAAATCACTAAATTTTTTAAAAAGCTGAAAAAAAAACCTGTTTTTAGAGAAAAATTTACTGAGGTTAAAAAAGCTGCTAAAGCCCCTCATAGGCAGGGCCGTCAGAGAAGATCCGGGCCGGGGGGGGGGGAATTGAAGAAAAAAAAGGGTCCCTCACAATGGGAGGGGGCTAAAAAATCAAAAATTTTTGATTTTGATTTCCCAATTATTTTGTGCAAAAAAAAAGGGCCCCCCGTGGAAACAAAAAAATTTAAGTCGTTTAAGGGTATGCCCCAGTACTTTTATCATTAAAATTATTTTTGAAAAAGGGTAAAACTTAGGTTCGGTATTTCTCAGCCAATATTCAATGAATTGTAAATAAAATTTTTTGAATCCCCCTTTTTTAAGGTTTTCCCTGATGAGTACTTTTGAGATATTTCCAAAAAATATTTAAAAATTTTTTTTTCAAAAAAAAATATTTTAAAATTTTGGGGGCCCGATTTCGACAAGTTTGTAAACCCCTTCCCTCGAAATTTTAATACTTAAATTTTAAATATCTAAAAAAAGTACTCAGTGGGATATCCCCCGTACAGACCAAAATATAAAAAAATTTTGGGGGAAAATTTAAAATATTCGCAGAGAATACGAACTAAGTTTGACTTTTTTTGGACCAAAATTATGGTAGTTTTTGGAAACGAATGTTTGGGTATTGGGGGGGAAAGGGGGGGATTGAAAACCGAAATCATAATTTTCAGCTTTAAAAACCGGAAAGGTGGGGTTTTGAGTAAATTTTCTTTTGGAATTGGGGCATTATCGTTCTTTTTTTTAGGGTATTTGGGCAAATTGACATTTTTCAAACGGGACCAGGGGAGACCACGGGATAATCCCTTTGGACTAATTTTTTCCTCTCGAATTTTTTAAAGAAAATTTTTTATTTAAAATTTTAACAGGTCATTTTCAAAGTATTTTTTCGCGCTGATCACGAAAAAAATTTTAAAAGTAAAAAAATTTCTTTAATTTTTTTTTTTCCAATTTTAAAATTATTTCACTTTTTTTGCCCCTTTGGATTTTAAAATTTTCAAAGTTAAGAAAGATTTGGGAAAGAAAAAAATTAATAAACCCAAAAATTGTCGAGTTTTAAAAATTTCCTTTCCGGAAAGTTAAATCCTATTCGGGAAAATGTCCTTCGGGTTTTTGGGGTTTTGGGGAAAATGCCCGGGGAAACCCGGTTTTTATTCTTAGGAAGTCTAGCTTCCGGGGATTTTTTGGGTTCCCAAAATTTAAATTTTTATCGTTTTTAAAAAATTTTCCCTAAAAAAATTACCCCTCCGAAAAAAAAAAGTAATTGGACTTTACTTTTTTAAAAAACGGGAAAAATTTTTAGGCTCTAAAATTTACGATTCTTTTTTTTTCCAGCATTCATCCTTTGCTCGGGAAAATTTTTTGGGCCCAAAAGTTATAAACAAGTTTTATAAAAAATTGTGAAAAACCCTGACTTGGGGAAAAAATTCAATTTTTTTTTTTGAAATCAGGGGTTAAATTTTCGTTTTGAAAAAAATGATTAAAACAAATAAAGCATTTAAAAAAGTTTTAAAATTTTTGCCCTTTTTTTATGTAGTGGGGTAGGTACCCTAAAGACAATTATCTTTTTCAAGTATAGGTTTCCTTGACCCCAAAAACTGAAAAATATGACCACATATCCCCATACTTGGAAACCCAATTTTAATTGGGTACAATATGGTATTTTATTTTTACCTACTTCGACATAAAAAAAATTTAAACTTTTGTTTACCCGAGTTTCCAATGCATTATTTCGCCCCAAATTTAGGGGAAGGGGTTTATTCAGGTAAAAAAGTGCCCCAGACGAAAAATTTTAAATTATAAAAACTTTTTCCAATATTTCATTTGGGAAATTTTTGGGCATTGAAGTACTTTTTGGAGAGGAATCCGATTGGGCCTATAAAACTTTTTCATTGGGGGTTTTTAAAACCCCCCCCTCCCCTTTTCTTTTTTTGACTTTCCCAAAAATCGTTTGGGAAGTTTTTTCGCAGCCTTAAAAATTTTTTTGGGGAATTTTCCGGGCACTGAAGAAAAGCCCTTTAAAAGGGGGTCCTTTATAAATTTTAGCTTCTAAAACGGAGATTACCCTTTATTGATAAACCTTTAAGCCCGATTAAAGCATATTTTCCCAAAAATTTCCCTTTATTTTTTGATTTGAAATCCATTTTTTTTCCAGGTCAAATTTCAATTATAAATTTTCCCAACTAAAGAAAACAATTTTTTGGAACATAGTGCTTTAATCGACTAAACGGGCATCAATATGGGTAATCTATTATAAAAAGCAAAATTTTATATGGAAAACTTTTATGGACTTTTCTTGGGTTTTTGGAAAAAATTCCCAAAAATTTTTTAAAGGGAATTTGAAAATTTTGTATCTGGGAAAAAAACGTCTTACAACCCTTTTTTGGGAAGGGTTTCAAAAATGGGGGTGTTTATAAATTTTAGTTTTTTTTCCTTTATTTAGATCCAATCACATTTTCCCAAAGGGTGATTTTAAAATTTTTCAAAAATCCCCCAAAATTTGAGAAATAAACTTCATCACTTATTAGGTAGTAAAATGTCATATTATAGGTATTTTCCCACTGGGGTGGATTTAAAAAAAAAAAACATATTTTTGGGTTTTTCCGAAAATTTTTTGATGAGGGGTTTTTACTTTGAGGGGGAAGACCCCCCAAAAAAAATTTTTTGGGGCCCCCGGGGGAAGGGGAAAGGGGGGGCTGGGGGGGGGTTTCAAAGTGCCCCCCTTTTTAAAAAAAACGCTGTTTTTTGTTTTTTTTTAGTAAAAAAAATTGTGCGGGGAAGCTGTCGTAGCACTTGAAAGTTGCAATTTGATTTTCAAACGCCCTCCCAAAAACATCGCCATCCCTTCCCCATCAAAACTCAGAGCCCCTCCCCGGGGGGTTAAAAAGTTGAAATTTGGCAAATTAAATTAAAACATTTGAGAAAAAAATGACGCTTTTTTGAGGGAAAAAATTTTGGAAAATAAAAAAAAAAACCAATTCGAAATTGTTTTCCCAGCGGTTTAAAAAACCCCGATAAAACAACCTTTTCGCGTAATTTTACTTAAAGTCTAAAAAATTCATTTTTTCATAAAAAAATTTCATTTTTTTTACTGCTTTTCATTATGAAAAAATGAATTTTCAGATTTGAAGAAAAATTATCGGGGAAAAGTGTTTAGGGGGTTTTATTTTGACCTGCGGGAAACACGAATTTCAAATTTTTTTTTTCATTTGGCCTTTCTTTCCTGAAAATGCGCCATTTTTTGCTCGAAATTTTAAATTAAATTTTGAAAATCTGCAATTTTTTAAACCCCCCGGGTAGCGCTTGATTTTTTAAAATCGGAGGGATGGCGATTTTTTATGGAGCCGTGGGAACTAAAATTTGAAAATTTTTAAATTGCTAGGGACAGCTTTTTCGCACAATTTTTTTTTTATTTAAAAAAACAAAAAAAACCACCCTTTTTTTTTCAAAAGGAGGTGGCATTTTGACCCCCCCCCCACCCCCCCTCACCCTTGCGCCCTGGGGGGCCTAAAATTTTTTTTTGGGGGAGGTCCCCCAAATCAATTTAAACCACCTAAACCAAATTTTGGTCAAAACCCCAAGATTTTTTTTTTTTTTCACAAAAACCCCTAATGTACCGGGAAATTTTTTTCCCAAAAACCTAATCAGAAACTTTTGTCAAATTTGAAAACTGCAATTTTTAAAAAATTTTTTTTTTAAAAAAAATTAAAAAAATAACAGCGGGAGTCACAATTTCAAGTTATGGGACGTAAATCTTTTTTCACTGAAAAAGTATGTTTTTATTTTCAAATATGTTTTTATTTTTGGAAACAGGAAAAAAAATTAAATTTATGGTTTCTCAAGCAAAATTTCGTTTTTTGAAAATCTTTCATTTTTCACGTGAAAAAAAAATTTACTTTTAAAAATTCGAACAAAAAAATATGCAAAAAAATTTAAAGTTTTTTCCCAAAGGACAGAAACCTATACCCATGATTTTGAAATTTGGGGAAAAGGAAAACCTACTTAAATTTATGAAAAAGTGTTTGAAATAGGTTTGGGAAAATCAAAAATTTTTTTCCCCAGTAACTCACCTCACCTACCGATTTTAGCCCGCCAAAGGGTTTTTTGTTCAATGTTTAATTTTTTAGGGAAATTTAAAAACCCTTCCCCGTTGCAATTTGTTGTCAAAAAAAATTTATTCGAATTTTGGGAAAAGTTTTAAAAATCCCTTTTTTTTTTTAGAATTGTTCAAACTTGGACTTGATTTTTTTGAAACCGGGAGGGAAATTATCAAAAGTTTTGGCCCCCCAAAAAACAATTTTTTAAAGCAGTGCTCAATTTTTTTTTGAGTTCGGGCCCTTAAATTTTATTATTTTATCTACTTATACAAACGTGGGTTTTTTTCCTAAATTTTTTCCTCAAAAATTTTTTCTATTTCCCCAACGTATTATATTTTTTTCTCCTCAAACTCTTTTTTTTGTTGAAAAAAATTTTTAAAAGCTTTGGGCCCCGGGTGAGCCCCGGGTGCATCATTTTCTCTCTCAAAAATTTTAGGGGTAAAAAAGGTCAAATTTTTTACTGAAATTTATTAATTTTAAAACCTGGCGTCGTCAGAATCAAAATTGGGGGGGGGGGGGGGACAAAAGGGGGCCCTGTGTTGGAAAAAAATTTTTTTTCTTTTTTAAGTGGAAAAGAGGGGCTTTACTTTTTTTTTCCTCTATAAATGAGGGGGGGGGTTTAAAAAGGGGGCCTTTTTCGGGGACTTTTGTTTTCAGATACATTTATTTAAAATTTTCAATTTTTTATGCCGAGCCCAAGCCCAGGGCGAAAACTTTAAAAAATTGGATTTTTTACCCCAAAAAGACATTTTTTCCCTGTTTTAATGCTTTTTTAAAATCCTATCTGATGTAAGTATGATGGAAATTTTGAAAAACAAAATAAGTTTTTTTTGGGGGGGGGCAACGGGGGCCGAAATTTCTACAAACTTTTCCAAAAATATTCTATTAAACTTAAAAATTTTTTTTTTAAATTCATTTCGTTCATAAAGCGCACCCAAAGGGGGGGCGCAAGGGGGCCCAGCTCTCCCCCCCCCCCCTTGGGGAAAAAGGGGAAATTTTTTTCCAAAAAAGTAAAAAAGTGCATTTTTGTAGTATTTAAAGGGTGATTTTTGAAAAAATTTTTTTGAATAAAACTGGGTCGTCTTTGATGAAATTTGGCCTTTGATGAGAATCCAAATGAAAAAATTTTTTTGGGAAAATTTAAAGATTTTTTTTTTTTTTCTCAATCATTCCCAAATTTGGGCAAGGGAAAAAAACTAATTTTTTGACTTTACTGAAAAACGGGGGGAAACCTCACTGATTTTCAGTTAAAGTCTTTTATGATTCAAGCAGGTGAAATTTTTCCAATTCAAATTTTAGGAGGTATTTATTGATTTTTCCAAAAAAATTTTGCAATTTTTCCATTTTTCTTTTTCTCAATCTCTTTTTTCCCTTTCCCATTTTTTCTCGAAATTTCAGCCCCTTTCCCCAAAATAATTTCTGGGCGGTTTTTGATTCCCTCTCAAAGTGGCCCCAAAATTTAGTTTCAAAGTTGGAAAAAACGAGAACGCCCCCCCCCCCAAAAAAACACTTCGCTTTCGCCACTGGGTTCAATTTTTTAGGATTCCTCACTTTTTTTCATAACCCGAGGCAGGGGCGCCAAACCCAAAAGGGGGGTTGGGGGTAGCTTACCCCCTTGGGGTTTTTAGTATTTTGTTGGGAAAAAATTTTCCATTTGGGCCTCTAAAGTTGGGAAAAAATTTTCTTTTTGTACCACTCATATTTTCCTAATTTGAGGGAAAAATTTCGTACTTACAAAGGGAAAAATTTTCCATTTGGAGAAAAATTTTTTCCCAAAAGGGGGAAAATTTGGGCCCCTTTGTTTTCTATCACAATTTTTAAGGAGAAAGGGAAAATTTGGAAAGAAACCATTTTTCCCCCAAGGAAAAATTTTTTTTTTTTTAAATTGAAAAAAATTTAAAAATTTTGCAGTTTCATGGTTTTTTTTTTCCCAATACCAAAAAAGCAATAAAAGTTTTAAAAATTTTTGGCCCCACGGGGGCTCGGGTTTATTTTATTTTTCCTTTTTGTAATTGGAAAAAAATAATCCAAACCTATAGGGCTGTTGAAACTGACGTCATTTTGGGAATTTACCACCCAGTTCAACTTTTTCCAAATCATTTTTTATAGCTACAAATTTACTCTATTTTCAAAAAAATTGTCAACTAACTTCTTTTTTTAACAATAAAGTTTTTAAATTAATGAAAAATTAAGTATAAATACGCTACAAAATGAATATTTTTTTTTCCACCATTTTCCGCACTTTTTTGAAAACATATGCCTTGGATGACGTTAGTTTCAACAGCCCATAAAAGTAATTTTCTTCAGATTTTTTCAAATTATCTCAAAAAAATTTTATTATTTCGATGTTTAAAAATCAATTTTTTTTGGAAGCTTCGGCCTCGCTTTCGCTCGGCCTCTCCTATTTTTCCTTAAAATAATGGTTTCAAAGTTAGAAAAATCAAACCGATTTTTATTCATTTTAAATTAGCTCTGAAACATTGTTTATGGAAACTTTTAATTTGAGGTTTCTAAACTTTTCGCCCTCCCTCCCGCTTCGCTCGGGGGAATAAGAGCAATTTCACAAGTATTTTCAATTAAATACGATGGGGAATTAGTTCCCATTTCTAAACTTGGAAGAATTTCTTTTAAAATTTTGCACAATTGGCCGGTAAATTTATTGTCATTAACCTAAGCTCTTCTCCCAAAATCAGGCTCTTTTTTCATCCCTGAAATAAATTTTAATTCAAAAAGTTTCTATTATCGACCCCTAATGCTTTAAAACGGCCCTAAGTGCCACTTTTTTTCAAAATTGAGTTTTTTACAATTTTCGAGTTTGCTCTCTAATCAAGCTGCATCGATTAAAATCTAAAAAACTTAAATTTTAAATAATTCAGAAACTGAAAAAAAATGAGATTGAAGTTTACAAATCCCATAAAGCGCAATGCAAATTTTGTTACGTTTTTGTCTCTCCTGTAAAAAAATGGAAAAAATAGGCCACTTAGACCGTTTTAGCAGAATTAGAGGGTCGTTTATTCGTTGAGGCAGCTACCTTTTACACAAAATTTATTTGAGTCTGAGAAGGTATATAGGGGAAATTTGCGGAAAAATGTATTTATGTGGGTATCATTACTGTTGGGAAAAATTTGAAAACTTAGTTTGGGATTTTCACAAAATTACAACCCCCCCCCCCGACCCCCATATGCCCTCGGAACGTTTCCTGCCAGAGGTATTGGATTTAGAAAGATCAGAAATGAGAATAACCACCCTTTTTAAAAATCTGGTTTACCCTTCAAGGTTCTCGCCTAAATCTCGGAAAATTCTATATTCCCTATGGTTGGTCCATTGGATCCGGGGACTAATCGAAAAAAAATCAGGCGAGACTCTTAACAAACTATCTTCATGTAATGTAGTGGGACAAAAACTGTGTCTTGGTTACCATGGTGACAATGTGTATAGGGGCGGGGGAGTGAAGAATGAGAAAACGATGTTGTTCCTTGTTCCTTTTCAATATTCGTCTATGAAACGTTCGCGATTTTCAGATCATTATTCGATCTCTATACTATTCAGTCTGTGAATTGAATTTTTGTTTTTGTGCTGCTTGTAATACGTTACTTACAATCCAATTCAATACCTGGAGCATACCCTTAACGCAAGAACCTTCATCCAATTCTTCAAGAATTGTCAAAAATTCAGTACGTATTAAGTAGGTATTTTCGATTTTTTTTTTTAAATTTCAACAAAATTCAAAATTGATTAGGTAAATTAATTTCAGAAATCATTCATTGAGTTGGATTACGCAGGCCAAAAAGTACAATTTTTTGCTAAAATCAATATTTTATAGCTTTGTTACTTTCTCCTATTACACCTTCACTTCATCTACGAAGAAAATTTTTAAACCGTTATAAAATGGCAATTTTCTCGAAAAAATTGTGCTTTTTGATCTACACAGTCGTTAAAAATAATCGTTGAAATTGATTTTAATGACTTAAATTTTTTGAAAAAGTGAATTTTTGACAATTTTTAAAGAATTGAAGGCTCTTGCGCGATCGGAACATCAAATAATAGATTTTGAATTTTTCAAATATAATTTTCTACTAATAGCCCTAGCTTTCGTCTTTTGCGCAGTATTGGAACTCAAATATCAAAATTTTTGGTTTTTCGGCCCATCCTATTACACATCTAAAATTATAAAACAAATCAAAGCAAACCTACGAGTGTACGGCCAAATTTTTTGTTTGAGAGGGCGAGAGGGCCTCGCGCTCGCATGTTTTTTTTAGTCCTAAGGGGCCCTCGAGGGCTGCCAAAAACTTCGGACCCGGGGGGAAATACTCCTTTTTCCCTTCTCTGCACAGGCCTGACGTCATAGGTAAGGAGGACCTCAAAACATTAAGTCGAATTTTTGGAGCTGGGAAAAGTGGAGGGGGGAGCTGCAAATTTTTTGTGAAAACCCTTTACATATACCTACTTTATACCCAAGTTTTTAAAAAAGCACTAGTTTTTCACCTTTTGAGTCATTACTCAAAAATCATTTGACTTCGGGGTCTGAAACTCTAGAAAGTAATGTACCTTTCACAACGGTACCAATAGGTATACCCTGTAAGTATCATTCCAAGATCACTTGGGGGCCGATTTACCATTCCTACCCAGTCATACCCTTTGTTTTGGGAAACTACACAAAATAAAAAATTTTAGGTACCTCCCTAAAAACCCATTTGTTTTTTTTTCAGCTGTGGAAGAATTCGAAGAACCCGAATCCGAAAACAAAACTAACGACGTCGTCAATCAAATGGACAAAAAAAAGAAATTGACGAATTCTTCGAAACGATATTTTTACGATGTGACAGTCCAAGCTGGAGGAAAAATCTTCAAGCTTCACAGGTTCGTGTTGGCATCATCGTCCGATTATTTCCTCCAGATATTCACTGCAGAAATTTCGAGAGCTGCTCAGTCTGCAAATCCGTCCAATTTTCTGGCCGATATAGACGCAGAGTATTTGTTAGAAGAAATCGATTCTGTAACATTCAGCCTTCTGATAAAATTTCTTTATTTTGGAGAAACCAATTTGTCGTCCTGTTCCAATCTTGAAATAGTTCGATTATTGAAAGCTGCCATAATTTTAAAAAGTAATAAAGTGATTGCCGATATAAAAAGCACCATATCTTCTTTGGCTGAAAAAATTCCAAGAACATTTCATCGAATTGTTGAATTTTACGTACGGTGACGAAATCCACGAAGAATTCCACACCACGTTATGCAAACTATTTAACCACCTGGCCCGCAATTGTCAACACTCCGCAATTTTACTCCGCCTCTTTCGACGTTTTGGAAAACATACTAACTTCCGGGGATCTCACATTAGGCGAGCAAGAGATACTGGATATTTGTTCGAAGTGGATAGCTCATGATGTAAAGAACGCTTCAGTTTCCTAACTAGAATCTCCGTCGTTATAAATCGAAATTACATGATGGATGAGGCATTCGAGGTGGAAATTCCGAAAGATTGGAACAGCTTGTCGGAGCAATTCTTCAAAGATCGATTATGGGAGATTTTATGTTCAAAATACGTTAGTTCCATCGAAAACCAATATAGAAAACGGAGGATTATTTGGAAAGCCTATGTTTGTCGCAGTGGAAGGAGAAAGGTTGCATATTCTCGATGCTGATTTGGAAAAAATCGCATCGATAAGATCACCCGAATGCCCTTTTTCATTTTTTCAAAAACACCCTACCCACCCACACGCGGCCAAACCAAGGGTAAACAGACCCATCGACGACAAATTCCAAACTTCAGCAACTATAATCGACAATAATTTATTCATCGTGTACGTCACCGAAAAAAAAATCCTATTTTCAAGTTTACAATCTTTATTCGAAAAAGTTAATAGCTCTGGCTTCAGATCAAAGAATGCATTTGAGTCGAAAAATTACATTGCTGAATTGCAAAAAATCAAGTATACTGTTGCTTCGAGGATGGCCTTATACTTAAATATGTAGTCGAGTTGAACCGTTGGACGACGTTTTCGGAAGGCAGATTGAATGCGAACATCCAATTCGTATTCGCGAGCAATGGACACACGCTCTTCAAGGTTCCTTGGTCGATAAATTCTAATAATCCTGAGATCTACAATTTCGAGCAAAATTCGTGGATTACTCTGCCATCTTTACCTCCGCAACCTGTAATATTTTATTCCCATAGAATATCTGCGACTACGTTTAATAGTAAACTGGCTATTTTATTTCCAAATGCTATTCTTTATTTGATAATCAGCCACGACCGCGGAATCGAATCTCAATCCCTTTCGATAGCGCGTATCGTTTTGAAATATTTACCCAGTATGAAGAGGGTATCTTGTACATGCGAAACCGCAAAAGTTATTGTATCTCTACTTCAGGACTACAGATTTTACACAAAGATTTATCAGATTACAGCGACTGTTCGCAGTTTGTCACAATTCACAATGTTTGTAATTAAATAATGTGTAATATAGAGATTCTCAAAATAATTGGATTTCGATTATTTAGACTTGTCGTTTTTTGAAATAGGTATTCGATAAACAAATTAAATCAAATGATTCAAAACCAAAATCTATTGTCGGATTTTTTCGATTTAAATTCTTCAGTTACCTACCTAATACCTGTAAGTATCAAATATCTACCTACGGAATTTAAATTTTTTTTAGCGTTTTCTGCACTACCTATCGTAAAGTCATATCTATCAAAATATGAAAACGCACCTGTCTTAAACTCATAAATCAAATTCCATAGAAGAACCATTTTGAAAATTTCAATTATCCATTCAAAGACAGTTGAGTTCAAATTTTCGTACAGGAAGCTGGCAACATAAAAATTGAAATTTTCGCGGATTAATTCCAATTAAGTAAGTACCTGATTTTTTTTCCTCAAAAAAACTACATTCAGGGCCATGCAGAAAAAATCCGGGCCCGAAGAAAAAATTGAAGAGCAGAAGGGTCATTCCACGTCAGTTCGTTCACGAAGTGGAAAGTGGGGTCGGCGATTTTTTTCATTTCTTGATTTTTACGCGTGGGTAGAGCTCGATGGAGCTCTCCAAGTCTTTTTGGAGGTAGCCATGAGCACTCAAAATTTTGAGATAAAATTGGATATGGTTAATTTCGAGCGTGGATAACTCGAAAACTATGATGGGTAGAAAGTTGAATTTTTTCTAATTTGTAGGGCTTTTGAAGAACTTTTTGGCGATTTTTTGGAAATCAGTGTTGCCACTTTTTTAAATGCCAAAAATTAGCTGCAAAAGTTGGAAAGTGGTATTTTTGTATGAAGGACACCTTCAAAAATTCCCCAAAAAATATGTATGGCACAACTTTTTGTACTGAATAACATATTAAAAAACTGAGATGGCGTTATTTTTAACTCGGTTTAAAAAATTTCAAAGTTTGTGAGAAAGATTATTTTTCACCCCAATTGCTGAAAATTTCCTAAATGGTTAAATTACATTGTTTTTACTACATTTTCATCGTATATATTTTTATCAAGTCGGTAACGGCAGAATTTGAATTTTCAACGTATATTTTAAGAACATGAAAATTGGTGAACGAATCAAGTTTCTAGTTTTGAATGTTATTTTTGTTTATACTTATTAATTCTGCCCATAAGGTTACTCAAAAACTATTTTATGTAGGATTGCTATTGAAGGGGCGAAGTGACGGAAGCCTACTATACTGTACATCAGGGTGAAGCGCAAAAAAAAACTCGGATTTTGACCAAACTCGGTAGGGTTGTTGGGTCACCATCGGAGACTAATCCCTCCCAAAATGAGCCCCCCGGATGGTAGTGGGGGGACTAGGGGTTTCCAAATGGCACTTTTTCTTACGGAGCTATGGCATTATTTTCAAGAATTTTTAATATCAACGGAAGTGAAGGAAATTTTCTGTTCTTTGGCACAAAGTTACATCTCATAGAGGAATCAAGTAGGTACATGTTTTGGTACAGTCTAAATTTTTATATTCAAGTAAAATTCAGTAACGTCGCGTCGTCATAATCGAAAATGGTGGGAGGGGGCACAAAAGGGGCCGTGGGTTGGACAACTTTTTTGCTTTTTTGAAATGGAAAATGCCTAATTTTAAGATTTTATCGTATTTTTTTTTAAAAAATTCAACTTTATTGAGTTTTGATTATTTTTGGTGTATATGCCTAGGTATACAGGTACCTATAATACTTCTCCTACTCAAGTTTATATTAATTCTCAAGGAGAAGTTTTTTCTTCTCGTGCCTAATTTTTGTTCCCTCAACAAAATCAATCTTAGACGATTAAATTTCTTTAAATAGATAGGTAAGGTGCAGTGGGGTAATTGTAAACTGTTTTTATATTAGTGACACTTCGCCGGCTCACTGTGACCGCTCTATGGCACCAATCAACCTCAAATTTTTGTCACACATACTTTGAAGGGTTCTCTGTACGTAAAAAAAAATTGGTGGAAAAAATTTCACAAATTTATAAAAAAAATTCAATTTAAAAATTTCAAATTGCGTTTTTGCATTTGCCCCAGCATGGGGTAAATGCAAAATCACACATAATTTTTTTTTAATTATTTTTTTTGCGATTTCGATGCGCGATCCGTAATCTACAGGTAATTTATTAACTTTTGATGTATTTTCCACCTTGATTTGTCAAAATTTAGCAAAGTTATGCGATATAATAGAAATTTTTCAGGCGAGTGAAATTTTTTTCAAAATTAATTTTTTTGAAAATAGCTAAAAATGTCGGGGAACGTAGTAATGAACATATATGACAATTCTTATTGAAAAATATGTAATATTATAGTAAAATTCCGCAGTTAAGTACTTAATTGATTCAAATTTTCGGTTTTTATTAAAAAATGTGAATATTTTTTCCAAAATTACGCCAAATAAATACATAATTAATTCAAATTTTCGTGTTTGTGAAGGATATTTCCATCAAAAGAATACAATTTCGACTGCCCGCTAGTTGTTCCTAAGAGATTTTGGTTTAAAAAAAATCGATTTTGCAATTGCCCCAACAGCAATTTTCCTAGGGCAAATGCAAAAATGCACTTTTCCGCCAGACTAATGAAAATTTTTTCAAAATGAATGGTCGTATCTTGAACTTGGATGTATTCTACACACAAATAATATAAATTTGATTTAAAACGATAAAAATTAACTTGTTTTTCGGCAATTTTAAAAAAACGCCTTTCACTCCACTTATGAGTGTTTTTGACATGTGTCGATAAAAAAAGTCCCACAGATCAACTAGTTGCTCCAATTTTTTTTCTGGTCGGCTTATTAGGTAGGTGAAACATGTACCTTCAACCTCCGATAGGCAGCCCGATTAAATTTCATATTTTGTGACTTCCAGGCCGCGATTATGCAATTACCCCAGTTTTGCAATTACCCCACTGCACCTTAAGTTGAAAATAGTTATACTTGTATCTACCTAGGTATATCTATAAAATTTCTCAATTTTTATACAGAGTCTATAAATGAACCCGGGCAACGTCTGCGTAAAAATTCCCATTCTTTTCTTTCCTTTTTCCCCATTTCGTTGCGTTGCATCACTGATATTATTGTTGTAGTACACAACGAAA
This sequence comes from Pseudococcus viburni, assembly GCA_033439095.1. NCBI lineage: Eukaryota > Metazoa > Arthropoda > Insecta > Hemiptera > Pseudococcidae > Pseudococcus > Pseudococcus viburni. The sequence continues at coordinate 7,660 of JAVBJF010001085.1, read as the reverse complement.
CGAAAGCAAGATTTAAAAAAGTGACGAAGTTTAATGTAAGGGATGAGTCATCTTATAAAATATGCAGGTAAAAGTGTGAAATATGCTTCACGGAGTTGAAATGTCCACACAATAACATTAAACATTACACGAATCGTTTTTTTCAACATCAGAATGCCGTAATCTCGAAAGTAAAATTATCAATTCTTTGAAATTAAATTTTTTTATTAATTACAATTATTGACGAATAAGTGATGAATTTATCATTAAAAATTTAATTCATCTAAATTACGATTTTTGACACTTTACAAACTTTCTTTCAGGGGTAATTGACACAAAAAAACAAAAATCTGAAATTTCATTTTTTCAGGCAGGGATTTTCGCGCAGACGTTGCCCGGTTCATTTATAGACCCTGTATATTTATAATTTACATTTGAAAAAATAAATAGGTACCTATCAAGTCACTAAACTTGATAATTTCATCGGATGAAATATCACATCGGAGATTCTGAACGAGTTGAAAATTTGTTGTTAAATTTTGTGTCCCAAACTCATGAGTCTCCCAAATAGAAAACTAACAAAGAAATTAAGCCCATATGCCCTTTTTCCCCCTCTCCCTTTCCCCAGGTTCCACCCCACACATTTCAAACGCATGTAATGGCTTATCTATGAGTCGTAATAAAAAAAAATTTCAAACAAAAGTTGTTTCTCAGCACCTAATGTACATTTAACCTATTTTGAAGCAACTCCTGCCCCCCAAAATTTGAAAATAAAACAGTTTTTAGAAAACTTCAAAATCAGGTTTCTTCATTTTAAGCGAAAAGTTTCAGAGATACGGCAAAATTTGTAATTACAAAAAGTATTCAGAATTGAATTTTCTTTCCAATGAGCTTTATCACGACCATTTTCACCAACTTTTCCCGACAGGGTGGATCTTTCCCCCTCCCCCTATCTCAAAAGTTAGACCCACGAAAAAAATTGAACGATTTTTGTTTTTCGATAACTAATGCATAATTTCATTCATTATCGGAATTTATTTTGGAGCAAATTTTGTTCGTGGGTCCAACTTTTGTGAAAACGAGGAAGGGGGAGGTCCACTCTGTCGGGGAAAGTTGGCGAAAATGGTCGTGATAAAACTCATTGGAAAGGAAATTCAATTATGAATACTTTTAGTAGTTACAAATTTTGTCGTATCTCCGAAACTTTTCGTTTAAAATAAAGAAAACGTGATTTCGAGGTTTTCTCAAAAACATGTTTTGTTTCTAAATTTGGGGGCAGGAGTTGCTCCAAAATGGATTTCGATGAGAAATGAAAATGTATATTAGGAGGTGCTGAAGAATTAGGTTTGTTTGGAAATTTTTTCATTACAACCAGGGTTGTTCTTTTACATGTAAAATAATTATTTTGCATTAAGTGTAAAATAATGTAAAATAACGATGTAAAAAAATGAAAATGTAAAATAACATGTAAAATAACAATTTCTTGTAAAATAATGTAAAATAACACTGATAAGAGTTGATAATAGGCTAAATGTATTTTATTTGAGCATTTTCAACGTGGTTTTGAAATTTTGATGTAGTTGAGGTGATTTTGATTTAAAATTTAATAAAATTAAAATGGCTCGCTCTAAAGGGTCAAGTACAGAAATTTCAGGCTTCCAAAAATTCTAGGATGGTAATAAATACCGTGCCATGTGTAATAATTGCCACCAAATTATACATTGTGTTGTGATGATAACGAACTTAATAATTCCGATATTTCCGATACCAAATGAAATGTAAAACGTAAGGTATATTGATATTACTGATACTGAATTGATATTTGAACTGTGTTAAGTTAAAAGCGACCAAGCACCATCAAAAATTTCATCAAAAAACAGACTCGAAAGTACGATAAGTAACTTTTAAACAGTTGAAGAAGGGATAAAAACTTGAAAAGTATGAAAAATGTGAACTCTGGAAACATTAATCTATCAATAATTTACTTGCTCAGAAGCTTATTCTGTATTGCCAGTGAAAAATATGTTAAAATCTTAGCACTTCCAAATTTGTCGCTTGGTCTCTTTTGGCTTAACACGATTCATTTGATATAAAAATTAATGTTACTTTTTTTCTACTTGTCAGGGTATTGTTTTAATTACTTTATTTGCCTCTTTTCAGCATAATTTACTAAATTTCATTTCCAAACTGTTGAAAAAATAGAATTAGAGTTATTTTACGTGATAAGAGTTATTTTACATGATAAGAATTATTTTACATTATTTTACCCATGTAAAATAATGTAAAATAACATTGTTATTTTACATCGGTTATTTTACATTATTTTACACATTATTTTACTGTAAAAAAACTGGTGTAAATTTACAGCACAACCCTGATTACAACCCATAGATAAGGCGATACACATGTTTGAAATGCTTGGGGGTGGACCCTGGGGAAAGGGGAGGGGGAAAAATAGGATACGGGCTTAATTTCTTTGTTTTAGTAATTAGTATCCAGAACAAGAATCAATCATTAAATCAATTTTAACAGGAATAGCGCGCGGATGTACGATTGAGACCTGACTATTTATGATGTTTTGAGCGAAATTTTTTCGCCATTTTAAAGTAGACACTCTGAGCTTTCCAATGACTGTTCAAAGAACTCTCCAGCTTCATTTGCGGCCCAGATATGACCTTTTAAACACAAAACTTTTTTTTACAAATCGCGAGTTTTTTTTAACATAGAGAACCTCTTGTTTAAAAATCGATTTATTCGTCATCTGATACTGGGGGTACAAACTATCCGAAAAAATTTTTTCGACGAAATCTAAAAAGTCATGCACTATAAGAGGTTAAGTTTTTTACTACAAAAATTTCATGTTGATGTGTTTTTTTATGGAATAAAAAAAAAGTAGGTATTGAATTTTTCGTTATTTTGTTGCCTGGTTTGGATTTACATTTACCCGGGTTGAAAAACTACCTAGCCACAGGCATGAGTTCTACGTGAAAAAAATAATTTGATTTTTGAAAACTGCGGAAAGAAGTAAACAAATTCAATCAGAAAAGGATAAAAAAACAGAAAACTGAAAAATATGATGAAATACCTAGGTAAGTAGTACCTAGACCTACTACCTAGCTACTTAATCTTTATCGAGAACAAAAATGCCTGTTTGGAATATTTTCAGGACTTCATCGAAGTGAAAAAAAAATGTTTTTAGATTTAAAAAAATATTTGAGCTAATACTTTAAAAAATATTTGTATGTGACATCATGATTTTAAAATCGCACTATTAAGAATTTCCGTAGCTTGTACCTATGTTATTAAACCGATTGATGAGTAGAGTTTGGTAGAAATTTAATATTCGAATGAAGTATTTATATGTAGTGAGATTTCCAATTATCTTTTACATGTTTTTATACCTGGATATTTATTTTTCAAAAGAGACATGTGTATAAATTTGACCTAATTTCGTAGAATTAAAAATATACTTTATTACCTACTCACCTCTTGAAGTTGAAAATAATTTGAAGAAATCAAAGTTGGAAAAATTTTCATTACTAAATTTTTCTTTAATTTAAATGTTCTCACAATTTTCTCAACTTTGTTTTTTCATTTTTCTGCTAAATTAAAAATTTTTCCCAATAATTTCAAAATTTTTCCTCAAGTAAATTTAACACCGATTATTTTCCTTGCCTCACACACCAAAACCAATGTGCTCACTCAAAATTTCAAGTTCTTTTAATCCGAAGTGGAAAAAAATACATTATAGAATTTGCAATGAAAAATGAGTAATCTTGTCACAAGTCACAGTTTACCGTTCAAAATGGTCGGTGAATTTACTTAATGCAACCATTTATACACCTTGTGACGTCAACCCGTTTTGTTCCATTGCCCACAGGCCACAGCAGTCACAACCATCTGCGATCCCTTCGAAGTTCAAACTGCTCCTGCGCAAACTCAATTCTCCTGTTTCCACCACCTTATCAACCCACCCTTGAAGCCTTGAACCAGCATTTCTCCTCTCAACCAGTACACCGATTTTTTCTACCCTTCCAATGATACCCTCGTCCTTCGTCATCGTCACGTTATTCATCTGCCTGTAGCGATAGAAGCAACTTTCTTGCTCGTGTTGCGCATTTATACTCTGGGTAGTTTTTACTTTTTTCGTGAAATTATTCATCTAATAAGAATTCGTTTTTTCTTGCGATATTTCTCTTTCATTTTTTAAAAGAAGTTACATGTACCGGTGAATTTCGTCAACCATTTGAAATGTTATAAACTTTTAATCTATCATTTTGGTGTTTGCTGGTCATTCGAACAGCTATAAATTATGCGAAGGTAAGCGAATTACAAAATACATCTGTTAATTTACATTGTTGGCCTATTATGTACCTAACCTACTTAAAATTATTTGTTTGATCGAATTGCACGTGAAAATGGTCAGGCGTGATTGTCACCGAACCGTCTGGTTTAAATAGTTGCCTGCCTCGAGATTTTTAAGGAGAAGGAAAGACGAATGTTACATGATTTAGTAATTTGAATGAAATCTACTTAAATGATGCTGATTTTCTCCATTTCAAATGGGTTCAACGTTGAAATGATGGAATCGAAAATTTTTAAAATTCGGGAGGGCTATTCCATACTAAAACAAACCAAAAATGAAGTTGGGTCTTCCGATTTCGCTCTTTTTTTTTTTACGTGTTCCCCTTGGTGGTCTATTCACAAAACCACGGTCATTTCTTTTCTAACCCTGAAGGGGGCGGGGAGGCGGGTCTCAAAATTTTTATGCCATTGCAATTTTTAGCCAAATTATCCAACTTTGAAGCCTCATATCTCGAGATAGGTTGTTCTTAGGGAAAAACTGGTTGCGGGCTCTGAAAGATAATTAATAGAAAATTAGAAAATGAAAACTAACGTGTGGCCTGTCGTCTGTCAGTTTTTTCAAGGCGCTGAGTTCGAAAATTTGCTTATTTTTTGGATTTGACCCTTTAGTGCCCCTCTGGCTCCCCAATTTTGGGAAAAACCATGTTGCGAAACGAAAATATCGTGTGCTATATCGGTTCCAACTAATTTGAGGGCGTAGAATTTGAATTTCGACTTACTTTTTGATCCGACCCCCTCCCCATGCTCCAAATGACCCCCTCCTCCAGTCATCGGTGATCAATACGGAATTGAATATTTCAAAAAATTACGGGGAGTTGGTTGAATCGAAAAGTAAGTCGGGAGTCGAATAAAAAAACTAAGTACATTTATTCAAAATCAGCGCCTTTGAATTAATAGAAATCGATGTGTTACTTCACTTTTTCGGTTTTTTTGAATTTTGGTCAAAACTGTGGACCCTTCTACTCCCCAGGAGTCTAGAGATCCCACCTTGAAAATTTATTGGTTGAAAAAAGAGTAAAAAGGGCTCCTCACTGTAATTTTTTCACATAATAAATGGTAGCTTTCATCTTTTGTTCTTATCATGAAAGTTGAGCTTCCACCACTAAAGTTCAACTTTGAGCTTTTCAAAATGTGATTACCGTTTTTGAATCTCCTATTAAGGATCTTTCAGACCCCGCAAACAGTTTTTCCCCAAGAACACCCTATCTCGAGATATGAGCCTTCAAAGTTGGATAATTTGGCTAAAAATTGCAATTGCATAAAAATTTCGAGACCCCCCCCCCCCCCAGGATTAGAAAAGAAATGACCGTGGTTTTGTGAATAGAACACCAAGGGGAACGCGTAAAAAAAATTGAGCGAAATTGGAAGACCCGACTTCATTTTTGGTCTGTTTTATGTAGTATGGAATAGCCCAGGAGATAGGAAATTCGAATGATGATTTTGGTAGGTGGAAAAAATACCCATTGGTTACAAAAAATTAATATTAAATGCGTACTCTCCACCTCACCTAATTATTAAAAGAGCAATATTTATGATTCGGATTATTTCCAAAAACTAAAAATAATTTATAGCCATTTTGTGTTTTGGAAAATTGGTAATCTTTCATTCGAGATTGATGAAAATGATAAAAACGTGGTCGACAATCATCATTTTCTACGAAGGTGCAGTTGAATCAAAAAACTCAGTGTACTCTCTTAAATTGAACTGATGAAATAGCCAGAATCGAGTCACTGCAGAAATCAATGAAAAACTACTAATTGATTCATTTAGGAAATTTTCAATTTTGAATCAGTATTTTTTCATTAAGTAGGTACTGAAATGAATCAGTAATGATTTTCATTTACTGATTGAAATCAGCAATTGTGGGTAAAAATTATTGATTCAAAATTGAAAATTCACTCATTGAATCAGTAGTTTTTCACTGATTTTTGCAGTAACTCAATTCTGGCTATTTCATCAGTGAATTTACACTGATTCAATTTAAGGGAGTATAGGTAGTACCTATACAAATTTTAAAATTTCGTACTGATATTTTTAAAAAAAGAAGGTTTTTCGACTTTAATTCAGTTTTCTTCAATTTTTTCGGATTCGAGTGTAATTTTTTCCCCAAGAAATGATTAGAGACAGGCAAGCCACCATTTCTACCCCTTTCATTTACCCCTGACGATAATTTTTCACTATCGAAAGCATTCAGATTACTTAACCGCCTCAAAATGATTTAAATACATATTTCAAATCTTTGTAATCTTCTTTATTTGTATTATTTTTGCAGAAGCTTGAATATGGAACAAGGTGATTCAGAACCCTTAATTAAACAAATAAAACTCGACGATACTCCGATTGAACCGAATCCCAACGAAAGCACCACCACCGATCAACCATGGCAATCGTTCAAAATAACCAGGTCGATTCGAAAACCTCACGCCAACGATTACGATTTCCAATTACTGAAAAACTACAAAACCAGTATTTTTGGGGATATTTGCATCCAAATCGGAGACGAAGAGTATATACTCGATCGTACCATACTCGCATCAAAATCGAACATCTTCGGCTACCTGATGTCGTCCGAAAAAAAAGTCACCACTGATGATATCAATAAGCTGGTACGATGCAGAGGGAGCAGATTCCATCACATCGTCGACATAATCTACGGAAAAGATGTAAGAAGTATACTGACAGAAGACAATTTTATCCGTCTCTTGACCGATTTGAGTGAAATGGAACTGGAAACGGATCTGGAAATCTTTAGAGATTTTATCCAAAAAATCATCGCATCAAAAACACAACTGAATGATCGTATGGCTGAGATATTCAGCTTCTTATCGTACTCCAGCCCCAAGTTCGATTATTTATTGCCGACAGTCAGTCAGTATTTTTCCGATCGTTTGCTAGAAATTTCCAAAAAAGAGGATTTCTTTTTACATTTATCGGCTGAAGAATTTATCCTCGTACTTTTACACACAAGCGATAATTTATTGGAAAAACAATCGATTGGTCGTGTTTGCGCCGAGTGGATATGTCACGATGATCAAAATCGAATTAAAGCGTTGAAAGATTTGGTAAATGCGACGAAATATCGATACGATCTTATGCCATATTGCGATTCGGATCTAAATGAACTTTTGCGAAGAAACCAATCGTCTGATGTGCTAGATATTGAACGAGTCGAAAAATATTTCAACGAATTACTTTTCTACTTTGGAGAAGCCAAATTTGGTGAGTACAGCTTAACCAAATGTTATTTCATACGGTTACGACTGGTTATTGAAAGGCATTTAAAAATTCATGATCATGAATTTTTAAAGGAAAAATA
>JAVBJF010001084.1:0-21728 GCA_033439095.1 Pseudococcus viburni | reverse complement strand
AAATTTTACGACTTTTTTCCCAACATTTTACACAATTTTTTTCATCAAGTTTAACAATTTTTCGACAACTTGAGCAACATTTCACGCAATTTTTCAACATTTTACACAATTTTTCATCAAATAAAACAATTTTTCGACAATTTGAAGCAATTTTACAACTTTTTTTCAACATTTCACACAATTTTTCATCAATTTATGCAGGATTTCTCGACAATTGAAGCAATTTTACGAATTTTTTCAATGTTTTACACACTTTTTTATCAATTTAGGCAATTTTTCCACCTTTTAAGCAACATTTCACGCAATTTTTCAACATTTTACACAATTTTTCATCAAATTAAACAATTTTTCGACAATTTGAGCAACATTTCACGCAATTTTTCAACAAAAAAGACACTTTTCTACGGAAATTTTCAAAATTTTACACAATTTTTCATCAAATTAAACAATTTTTTTATGATTTTCAAAAAATTCGAGATTTGTGTCGTTTTCGACTAATTCGAGGTCGCTGATTCCGAATCCGGCGACCGTTTTGTTCGCCGAGCCTTTGTTGACGAGTTATGGCCTTTTTTTCGGTAAAAAAAATGCAACTTTCGTGAAAAAAATGCAACTTTCGCGAAAAAAGCTCAAAATGTAAACGTGAATACACCATTCGATTCGTCTCGACGAGAGGATTCCGAAAATGCCCTCGTTTTTGCATTTTCGTCAATTTTAGTCAGAGTTATGGTGCTTTTTCAGCAGAAAAAGTGCAACTTTCGTGAAAAAAAATGCAACTTTCGCGAAAAAAAGGCCAAATCTGACTTTTTCCCCACAATTTTTTTGAAAATCATAAAAAAATTGTTTAATTTGATGAAAAATTGTGTAAAATGTTGAAAAATTGCGTGAAATGTTGCTCAAGTTGTCGAAAAATTGTTAAATTTGATGAAAAATTGTGTAAAATGTTGAAAATTAGCGTAGAAAAGTGTTTTACATGTTGAAAAATTGCGTAAATTGTTGCCTAAAAGGTGGAAAAATTGCCTAAATTGATGAAAAAGTGTGTAAAACATTGAAAAAAGTCGTAAAATTGCTTCAATTGTCGAGAAATCTTGCATAAATTGATGAAAAATTGTGTGAAATGTTGAAAAAAAGTTGTAAAATTGCTTCAAATGTTGAAAAATTGCATGAATTGTTGCAGTTTTTCGACAATTCTCTCAATTTTTAACAAATATCTCGACTTTTTCACACAATTTTCAACAATTTAAACAATTTTTCGACAAATTAATGCAATTTTACGACTTTTTTCCCAACATTTTACACAATTTTTCATCAAGTTTAACAATTTTTCGACAACTTGAGCAACATTTCACGCAATTTTTCAACATTTTACACAATTTTTCATCAAATAAAACAATTTTTCGACAATTTGAAGCAATTTTACAACTTTTTTTCAACATTTCACACAATTTTTCATCAATTTATGCAGGATTTCTCGACAATTGAAGCAATTTTACGAATTTTTTCAATGTTTTACACACTTTTTTATCAATTTAGGCAATTTTTCCACCTTTTAAGCAACATTTCACGCAATTTTTCAACATTTTACACAATTTTTCATCAAATTAAACAATTTTTCGACAATTTGAGCAACATTTCACGCAATTTTTCAACAAAAAAGACACTTTTCTACGGAAATTTTCAAAATTTTACACAATTTTTCATCAAATTAAACAATTTTTTTATGATTTTCAAAAAAATTGTGGGGAAAAAGTCAGATTTGGCCTTTTTTCGCGAAAGTTGCATTTTTTTTCACGAAAGTTGCATTTTTTCTGATGAAAAAGCACCATAACTCTGACTAAAATTGACGAAAATGCAAAAACGAGGGCATTTTCGGAATCCTTTCGTCGAGACGAATCGAATGGTGTAATCACTTTTTAATTTTAACCTTTTTCTGCAAAAGTTGCATTTTTTGAACTGAAAAATCAGTTCCTTTGCAGAAAAATCAGCATAACTTTGATAAAAATCGACGAAAATGCAAAAACGAGGGCATTTTCGGAATCCTCTCGTCGAGACGAATCGAATGGTGTAATCACTTTTTAATTTTAACCTTTTTCTGCAAAAGTTGCATTTTTTTGAACTGAAAAATCAGTTCCTTTGCAGAAAACTCACCACAACTTTAAGTAAAATCGACCAAAATGCAAAAACGAGGGCATTTTCGGAATCCTCTCGTCGAGACGAATCGAATGGTGTATTTACTTTTTGTTTTTGAGCTTTTTTCGCAAAAGTTGCCTTTTTTTTACCGAAAAAAAGGCCATAACTCGTCAACAAAGGCTCGGCGAACAAAACGGTCGCCGGATTCGGAATCAGCGACCTCGAATTAGTCGAAAACGACACAAATCTCGAATTTTTTGAAAATCATCAATTTTCGAAAAAACCATGAACTAACCCCTTATGATTTTTTGGATTTTGATGATTTTCAAAAAATTCGAGATTTGTGTCGTTTTCGACTAATTCGAGGTCGCTGATTCCGAATCCGGCGACCGTTTTGTTCGCCGAGCCTTTGTTGACGAGTTATGGCCTTTTTTTCGGTAAAAAAAATGCAACTTTCGTGAAAAAAATGCAACTTTCGCGAAAAAAGCTCAAAATGTAAACGTGAATACACCATTCGATTCGTCTCGACGAGAGGATTCCGAAAATGCCCTCGTTTTTGCATTTTCGTCAATTTTAGTCAGAGTTATGGTGCTTTTTCAGCAGAAAAAGTGCAACTTTCGTGAAAAAAAATGCAACTTTCGCGAAAAAAAGGCCAAATCTGACTTTTTCCCCACAATTTTTTTGAAAATCATAAAAAAATTGTTTAATTTGATGAAAAATTGTGTAAAATGTTGAAAAATTGCGTGAAATGTTGCTCAAGTTGTCGAAAAATTGTTAAATTTGATGAAAAATTGTGTAAAATGTTGAAAATTAGCGTAGAAAAGTGTTTTACATGTTGAAAAATTGCGTAAATTGTTGCCTAAAAGGTGGAAAAATTGCCTAAATTGATGAAAAAGTGTGTAAAACATTGAAAAAAGTCGTAAAATTGCTTCAATTGTCGAGAAATCTTGCATAAATTGATGAAAAATTGTGTGAAATGTTGAAAAAAAGTTGTAAAATTGCGTCAAATGTTGAAAAATTGCATGAATTGTTGCAGTTTTTCGACAATTCTCTCAATTTTTAACAAATATCTCGACTTTTTCACACAATTTTCAACAATTTAAACAATTTTTCGACAAATTAATGCAATTTTACGACTTTTTTCCCAAAATTTTACACAATTTTTCATCAAGTTTAACAATTTTTCGACAACTTGAGCAACATTTCACGCAATTTTTCAACATTTTACACAATTTTTCATCAAATAAAACAATTTTTCGACAATTTGAAGCAATTTTACAACTTTTTTTCAACATTTCACACAATTTTTCATCAATTTATGCAGGATTTCTCGACAATTGAAGCAATTTTACGAATTTTTTCAATGTTTTACACACTTTTTTATCAATTTAGGCAATTTTTCCACCTTTTAAGCAACATTTCACGCAATTTTTCAACATTTTACACAATTTTTCATCAAATTAAACAATTTTTCGACAATTTGAGCAACATTTCACGCAATTTTTCAACAAAAAAGACACTTTTCTACGGAAATTTTCAAAATTTTACACAATTTTTCATCAAATTAAACAATTTTTTTATGATTTTCAAAAAAATTGTGGGGAAAAAGTCAGATTTGGCCTTTTTTCGCGAAAGTTGCATTTTTTTTCACGAAAGTTGCATTTTTTCTGCTGAAAAAGCACCATAACTCTGACTAAAATTGACGAAAATGCAAAAACGAGGGCATTTTCGGAATCCTTTCGTCGAGACGAATCGAATGGTGTAATCACTTTTTAATTTTAACCTTTTTCTGCAAAAGTTGCATTTTTTGAACTGAAAAATCAGTTCCTTTGCAGAAAAATCAGCATAACTTTGATAAAATCGACGAAAATGCAAAAACGAGGGCATTTTCGGAATCCTCTCGTCGAGACGAATCGAATGGTGTAATCACTTTTTAATTTTAACCTTTTTCTGCAAAAGTTGCATTTTTTTGAACTGAAAAATCAGTTCCTTTGCAGAAAACTCACCACAACTTTAAGTAAAATCGACCAAAATGCAAAAACGAGGGCATTTTCGGAATCCTCTCGTCGAGACGAATCGAATGGTGTATTTACTTTTTGTTTTTGAGCTTTTTTCGCAAAAGTTGCCTTTTTTTTACCGAAAAAAAGGCCATAACTCGTCAACAAAGGCTCGGCGAACAAAACGGTCGCCGGATTCGGAATCAGCGACCTCGAATTAGTCGAAAACGACACCAATCTCGAATTTTTTGAAAATCATCAATTTTCGAAAAAACCATGAACTAACCCCTTATGATTTTTTTGGATTTTGATGATTTTCAAAAAATTCGAGATTTGTGTCGTTTTCGACTAATTCGAGGTCGCTGATTCCGAATCCGGCGACCGTTTTGTTCGCCGAGCCTTTGTTGACGAGTTATGGCCTTTTTTTCGGTAAAAAAAATGCAACTTTCGTGAAAAAAATGCAACTTTCGCGAAAAAAGCTCAAAATGTAAACGTGAATACACCATTCGATTCGTCTCGACGAGAGGATTCCGAAAATGCCCTCGTTTTTGCATTTTCGTCAATTTTAGTCAGAGTTATGGTGCTTTTTCAGCAGAAAAAGTGCAACTTTCGTGAAAAAAAATGCAACTTTCGCGAAAAAAGGCCAAATCTGACTTTTTCCCCACAATTTTTTTGAAAATCATAAAAAAATTGTTTAATTTGATGAAAAATTGTGTAAAATGTTGAAAAATTGCGTGAAATGTTGCTCAAGTTGTCGAAAAATTGTTAAATTTGATGAAAAATTGTGTAAAATGTTGAAAATTAGCGTAGAAAAGTGTTTTACATGTTGAAAAATTGCGTAAATTGTTGCCTAAAAGGTGGAAAAATTGCCTAAATTGATGAAAAAGTGTGTAAAACATTGAAAAAAGTCGTAAAATTGCTTCAATTGTCGAGAAATCTTGCATAAATTGATGAAAAATTGTGTGAAATGTTGAAAAAAAGTTGTAAAATTGCTTCAAATGTTGAAAAATTGCATGAATTGTTGCAGTTTTTCGACAATTCTCTCAATTTTTAACAAATATCTCGACTTTTTCACACAATTTTCAACAATTTAAACAATTTTTCGACAAATTAATGCAATTTTACGACTTTTTTCCCAACATTTTACACAATTTTTCATCAAGTTTAACAATTTTTCGACAACTTGAGCAACATTTCACGCAATTTTTCAACATTTTACACAATTTTTCATCAAATAAAACAATTTTTCGACAATTTGAAGCAATTTTACAACTTTTTTTCAACATTTCACACAATTTTTCATCAATTTATGCAGGATTTCTCGACAATTGAAGCAATTTTACGAATTTTTTCAATGTTTTACACACTTTTTTATCAATTTAGGCAATTTTTCCACCTTTTAAGCAACATTTCACGCAATTTTTCAACATTTTACACAATTTTTCATCAAATTAAACAATTTTTCGACAATTTGAGCAACATTTCACGCAATTTTTCAACAAAAAAGACACTTTTCTACGGAAATTTTCAAAATTTTACACAATTTTTCATCAAATTAAACAATTTTTTTATGATTTTCAAAAAAATTGTGGGGAAAAAGTCAGATTTGGCCTTTTTTCGCGAAAGTTGCATTTTTTTTCACGAAAGTTGCATTTTTTCTGCTGAAAAAGCACCATAACTCTGACTAAAATTGACGAAAATGCAAAAACGAGGGCATTTTCGGAATCCTTTCGTCGAGACGAATCGAATGGTGTAATCACTTTTTAATTTTAACCTTTTTCTGCAAAAGTTGCATTTTTTGAACTGAAAAATCAGTTCCTTTGCAGAAAAATCAGCATAACTTTGATAAAAATCGACGAAAATGCAAAAACGAGGGCATTTTCGGAATCCTCTCGTCGAGACGAATCGAATGGTGTAATCACTTTTTAATTTTAACCTTTTTCTGCAAAAGTTGCATTTTTTTGAACTGAAAAATCAGTTCCTTTGCAGAAAACTCACCACAACTTTAAGTAAAATCAACCAAAATGCAAAAACGAGGGCATTTTCGGAATCCTCTCGTCGAGACGAATCGAATGGTGGATTTACTTTTTGTTTTTGAGCTTTTTTCGCAAAAGTTGCCTTTTTTTTACCGAAAAAAAGGCCATAACTCGTCAACAAAGGCTCGGCGAACAAAACGGTCGCCGGATTCGGAATCAGCGACCTCGAATTAGTCGAAAACGACACAAATCTCGAATTTTTTGAAAATCATCAATTTTCGAAAAAACCATGAACTAACCCCTTATGATTTTTTTGGATTTTGATGATTTTAAAAAAATTAGAGATTTGTGTCGTTTTCGACTAATTCGAGGTCGCTGATTCCGAATCCGGCGACCGTTTTGTTCGCCGAGCCTTTGTTGACGAGTTATGGCCTTTTTTTCGGTAAAAAAAATGCAACTTTCGTGAAAAAAATGCAACTTTCGCGAAAAAAGCTCAAAATGTAAACGTGAATACACCATTCGATTCGTCTCGACGAGAGGATTCCGAAAATGCCCTCGTTTTTGCATTTTCGTCAATTTTAGTCAGAGTTATGGTGCTTTTTCAGCAGAAAAAGTGCAACTTTCGTGAAAAAAAATGCAACTTTCGCGAAAAAAGGCCAAATCTGACTTTTTCCCCACAATTTTTTTGAAAATCATAAAAAAATTGTTTAATTTGATGAAAAATTGTGTAAAATGTTGAAAAATTGCGTGAATTGTTGCTCAAGTTGTCGAAAAATTGTTAAATTTGATGAAAAATTGTGTAAAATGTTGAAAATTAGCGTAGAAAAGTGTTTTACATGTTGAAAAATTGCGTAAATTGTTGCCTAAAAGGTGGAAAAATTGCCTAAATTGATGAAAAAGTGTGTAAAACATTGAAAAAAGTCGTAAAATTGCTTCAATTGTCGAGAAATCTTGCATAAATTGATGAAAAATTGTGTGAAATGTTGAAAAAAAGTTGTAAAATTGCTTCAAATGTTGAAAAATTGCATGAATTGTTGCAGTTTTTCGACAATTCTCTCAATTTTTAACAAATATCTCGACTTTTTCACACAATTTTCAACAATTTAAACAATTTTTCGACAAATTAATGCAATTTTACGACTTTTTTCCCAACATTTTACACAATTTTTCATCAAGTTTAACAATTTTTCGACAACTTGAGCAACATTTCACGCAATTTTTCAACATTTTACACAATTTTTCATCAAATAAAACAATTTTTCGACAATTTGAAGCAATTTTACAACTTTTTTTCAACATTTCACACAATTTTTCATCAATTTATGCAGGATTTCTCGACAATTGAAGCAATTTTACGAATTTTTTCAATGTTTTACACACTTTTTTATCAATTTAGGCAATTTTTCCACCTTTTAAGCAACATTTCACGCAATTTTTCAACATTTTACACAATTTTTCATCAAATTAAACAATTTTTCGACAATTTGAGCAACATTTCACGCAATTTTTCAACAAAAAAGACAATTTTCTACGGAAATTTTCAAAATTTTACACAATTTTTCATCAAATTAAACAATTTTTTTATGATTTTCAAAAAAATTGTGGGGAAAAAGTCAGATTTGGCCTTTTTTCGCGAAAGTTGCATTTTTTTTCACGAAAGTTGCATATTTTCTGCAGAAAAAGCACCATAACTCTGACTAAAATTGACGAAAATGCAAAAACGAGGGCATTTTCGGAATCCTTTCGTCGAGACGAATCGAATGGTGTAATCACTTTTTAATTTTAACCTTTTTCTGCAAAAGTTGCATTTTTTTGAACTGAAAAATCAGTTCCTTTGCAGAAAAATCAGCATAACTTTGATAAAAATCGACGAAAATGCAAAAACGAGGGCATTTTCGGAATCCTCTCGTCGAGACGAATCGAATGGTGTAATCACTTTTTAATTTTACCCTTTTTCTGCAAAAGTTGCATTTTTTTGAACTGAAAAATCATTTCCTTTGCAGAAAACTCACCACAACTTTAAGTAAAATCGACCAAAATGCAAAAACGAGGGCATTTTCGGAATCCTCTCGTCGAGACGAATCGAATGGTGTATTTACTTTTTGTTTTTGAGCTTTTTTCGCAAAAGTTGCCTTTTTTTTACCGAAAAAAAGGCCATAACTCGTCAACAAAGGCTCGGCGAACAAAACGGTCGCCGGATTCGGAATCAGCGACCTCGAATTAGTCGAAAACGACACAAATCTCGAATTTTTTGAAAATCATCAATTTTCGAAAAAACCATGAACTAACCCCTTATGATTTTTTTGGATTTTGATGATTTTCAAAAAATTCGAGATTTGTGTCGTTTTCGACTAATTCGAGGTCGCTGATTCCGAATCCGGCGACCGTTTTGTTCGCCGAGCCTTTGTTGACGAGTTATGGCCTTTTTTTCGGTAAAAAAAATGCAACTTTCGTGAAAAAAATGCAACTTTCGCGAAAAAAGCTCAAAATGTAAACGTGAATACACCATTCGATTCGTCTCGACGAGAGGATTCCGAAAATGCCCTCGTTTTTGCATTTTCGTCAATTTTAGTCAGAGTTATGGTGCTTTTTCAGCAGAAAAAGTGCAACTTTCGTGAAAAAAAATGCAACTTTCGCGAAAAAAGGCCAAATCTGACTTTTTCCCCACAATTTTTTTGAAAATCATAAAAAAATTGTTTAATTTGATGAAAAATTGTGTAAAATGTTGAAAAATTGCGTGAAATGTTGCTCAAGTTGTCGAGAAATCTTGCATAAATTGATGAAAAATTGTGTGAAATGTTGAAAATTAGCGTAGAAAAGTGTTTTACATGTTGAAAAATTGCGTAAATTGTTGCCTAAAAGGTGGAAAAATTGCCTAAATTGATGAAAAAGTGTGTAAAACATTGAAAAAATTCGTAAAATTGCTTCAATTGTCGAGAAATCTTGCATAAATTGATGAAAAATTGTGTGAAATGTTGAAAAAAAGTTGTAAAATTGCTTCAAATGTTGAAAAATTGCATGAATTGTTGCAGGTTTTCGACAATTCTCTCAATTTTTAACAAATATCTCGACTTTTTCACACAATTTTCAACAATTTAAACAATTTTTCGACAAATTAATGCAATTTTACGACTTTTTTCCCAACATTTTACACAATTTTTCATCAAGTTTAACAATTTTTCGACAACTTGAGCAACATTTCACGCAATTTTTCAACATTTCACACAATTTTTCATCAATTTATGCAGGATTTCTCGACAATTGAAGCAATTTTACGAATTTTTTCAATGTTTTACACACTTTTTTATCAATTTAGGCAATTTTTCCACCTTTTAAGCAACATTTCACGCAATTTTTCAACATTTTACACAATTTTTCATCAAATTAAACAATTTTTCGACAATTTGAGCAACATTTCACGCAATTTTTCAACAAAAAAGACACTTTTCTACGGAAATTTTCAAAATTTTACACAATTTTTCATCAAATTAAACAATTTTTTTATGATTTTCAAAAAAATTGTGGGGAAAAAGTCAGATTTGGCCTTTTTTCGCGAAAGTTGCATTTTTTTTCACGAAAGTTGCATTTTTTCTGCTGAAAAAGCACCATAACTCTGACTAAAATTGACGAAAATGCAAAAACGAGGGCATTTTCGGAATCCTTTCGTCGAGACGAATCGAATGGTGTAATCACTTTTTAATTTTAACCTTTTTCTGCAAAAGTTGCATTTTTTGAACTGAAAAATCAGTTCCTTTGCAGAAAAATCAGCATAACTTTGATAAAAATCGACGAAAATGCAAAAACGAGGGCATTTTCGGAATCCTCTCGTCGAGACGAATCGAATGGTGTAATCACTTTTTAATTTTAAACTTTTTCTGCAAAAGTTGCATTTTTTTGAACTGAAAAATCAGTTCCTTTGCAGAAAACTCACCACAACTTTAAGTAAAATCGACCAAAATGCAAAAACGAGGGCATTTTCGGAATCCTCTCGTCGAGACGAATCGAATGGTGTATTTACTTTTTGTTTTTGAGCTTTTTTCGCAAAAGTTGCCTTTTTTTTACCGAAAAAAAGGCCATAACTCGTCAACAAAGGCTCGGCGAACAAAACGGTCGCCGGATTCGGAATCAGCGACCTCGAATTAGTCGAAAACGACACAAATCTCGAATTTTTTGAAAATCATCAATTTTCGAAAAAACCATGAACTAACCCCTTATGATTTTTTTGGATTTTGATGATTTTCAAAAAATTCGAGATTTGTGTCGTTTTCGACTAATTCGAGGTCGCTGATTCCGAATCCGGCGACCGTTTTGTTCGCCGAGCCTTTGTTGACGAGTTATGGCCTTTTTTTCGGTAAAAAAAATGCAACTTTCGTGAAAAAAATGCAACTTTCGCGAAAAAAGCTCAAAATGTAAACGTGAATACACCATTCGATTCGTCTCGACGAGAGGATTCCGAAAATGCCCTCGTTTTTGCATTTTCGTCAATTTTAGTCAGAGTTATGGTGCTTTTTCAGCAGAAAAAGTGCAACTTTCGTGAAAAAAAATGCAACTTTCGCGAAAAAAAGGCCAAATCTGACTTTTTCCCCACAATTTTTTTGAAAATCATAAAAAAATTGTTAAATTTGATGAAAAATTGTGTAAAATGTTGAAAAATTGCGTGAAATGTTGCTCAAGTTGTCGAAAAATTGTTAAATTTGATGAAAAATTGTGTAAAATGTTGAAAATTAGCGTAGAAAAGTGTTTTACATGTTGAAAAATTGCGTAAATTGTTGCCTAAAAGGTGGAAAAATTGCCTAAATTGATGAAAAAGTGTGTAAAACATTGAAAAAAGTCGTAAAATTGCTTCAATTGTCGAGAAATCTTGCATAAATTGATGAAAAATTGTGTGAAATGTTGAAAAAAAGTTGTAAAATTGCTTCAAATGTTGAAAAATTGCATGAATTGTTGCAGTTTTTCGACAATTCTCTCAATTTTTAACAAATATCTCGACTTTTTCACACAATTTTCAACAATTTAAACAATTTTTCGACAAATTAATGCAATTTTACGACTTTTTTCCCAACATTATACACAATTTTTCATCAAGTTTAACAATTTTTCGACAACTTGAGCAACATTTCACGCAATTTTTCAACATTTTACACAATTTTTCATCAAATAAAACAATTTTTCGACAATTTGAAGCAATTTTACAACTTTTTTTCAACATTTCACACAATTTTTCATCAATTTATGCAGGATTTCTCGACAATTGAAGCAATTTTACGAATTTTTTCAATGTTTTACACACTTTTTTATCAATTTAGGCAATTTTTCCACCTTTTAAGCAACATTTCACGCAATTTTTCAACATTTTACACAATTTTTCATCAAATTAAACAATTTTTCGACAATTTGAGCAACAGTTCACGCAATTTTTCAACAAAAAAGACACTTTTCTACGGAAATTTTCAAAATTTTACACAATTTTTCATCAAATTAAACAATTTTTTTATGATTTTCAAAAAAATTGTGGGGAAAAAGTCAGATTTGGCCTTTTTTCGCGAAAGTTGCATTTTTTTTCACGAAAGTTGCATTTTTTCTGCTGAAAAAGCACCATAACTCTGACTAAAATTGACGAAAATGCAAAAACGAGGGCATTTTCGGAATCCTTTCGTCGAGACGAATCGAATGGTGTAATCACTTTTTAATTTTAACCTTTTTCTGCAAAAGTTGCATTTTTTGAACTGAAAAATCAGTTCCTTTGCAGAAAAATCAGCATAACTTTGATAAAAATCGACGAAAATGCAAAAACGAGGGCATTTTCGGAATCCTCTCGTCGAGACGAATCGAATGGTGTAATCACTTTTTAATTTTAACCTTTTTCTGCAAAAGTTGCATTTTTTTGAACTGAAAAATCAGTTCCTTTGCAGAAAACTCACCACAACTTTAAGTAAAATCGACCAAAATGCAAAAACGAGGGCATTTTCGGAATCCTCTCGTCGAGACGAATCGAATGGTGTATTTACTTTTTGTTTTTGAGCTTTTTTCGCAAAAGTTGCCTTTTTTTTACCGAAAAAAAGGCCATAACTCGTCAACAAAGGCTCGGCGAACAAAACGGTCGCCGGATTCGGAATCAGCGACCTCGAATTAGTCGAAAACGACACAAATCTCGAATTTTTTGAAAATCATCAATTTTCGAAAAAACCATGAACTAACCCCTTATGATTTTTTTGGATTTTGATGATTTTCAAAAAATTCGAGATTTGTGTCGTTTTCGACTAATTCGAGGTCGCTGATTCCGAATCCGGCGACCGTTTTGTTCGCCGAGCCTTTGTTGACGAGTTATGGCCTTTTTTTCGGTAAAAAAAATGCAACTTTCGTGAAAAAAATGCAACTTTCGCGAAAAAAGCTCAAAATGTAAACGTGAATACA
This sequence comes from Pseudococcus viburni, assembly GCA_033439095.1. Lineage (NCBI taxonomy): Eukaryota > Metazoa > Arthropoda > Insecta > Hemiptera > Pseudococcidae > Pseudococcus > Pseudococcus viburni. The sequence goes on along the minus strand of JAVBJF010001084.1, from coordinate 9,214 downwards.
CCATTCGATTCGTCTCGACGAGAGGATTCCGAAAATGCCCTCGTTTTTGCATTTTCGTCAATTTTAGTCAGAGTTATGGTGCTTTTTCAGCAGAAAAAGTGCAAACTTTCGTGAAAAAAAAATGCAACTTTCGCGAAAAAAAAAATCTGACTTTTTCCCCACAATTTTTTTGAAAATCATAAAAAAATTGTTTAATTTGATGAAAAATTGTGTAAAATGTTGAAAAATTGCGTGAAATGTTGCTCAAGTTGTCGAAAAATTGTTAAATTTGATGAAAAATTGAGTAAAATGTTGAAAATTAGCGTAGAAAAGTGTTTTACATGTTGAAAAATTGCGTAAATTGTTGCCTAAAAGGTGGAAAAATTGCCTAAATTGATGAAAAAGTGTGTAAAACATTGAAAAAAGTCGTAAAATTGCTTCAATTGTCGAGAAATCTTGCATAAATTGATGAAAAATTGTGTGAAATGTTGAAAAAAAGTTGTAAAATTGCTTCAAATGTTGAAAAATTGCATGAATTGTTGCAGTTTTTCGACAATTCTCTCAATTTTTAACAAATATCTCGACTTTTTCACACAATTTTCAACAATTTAAACAATTTTTCGACAAATTAATGCAATTTTACGACTTTTTTCCCAACATTTTACACAATTTTTCATCAAGTTTAACAATTTTTCGACAACTTGAGCAACATTTCACGCAATTTTTCAACATTTTACACAATTTTTCATCAAATAAAACAATATTTCGACAATTTGAAGCAATTTTACAACTTTTTTTCAACATTTCACACAATTTTTCATCAATTTATGCAGGATTTCTCGACAATTGAAGCAATTTTACGAATTTTTTCAATGTTTTACACACTTTTTTATCAATTTAGGCAATTTTTCCACCTTTTAAGCAACATTTCACGCAATTTTTCAACATTTTACACAATTTTTCATCAAATTAAACAATTTTTCGACAATTTGAGCAACATTTCACGCAATTTTTCAACAAAAAAGACACTTTTCTACGGAAATTTTCAAAATTTTACACAATTTTTCATCAAATTAAACAATTTTTTTATGATTTTCAAAAAAATTGTGGGGAAAAAGTCAGATTTGGCCTTTTTTCGCGAAAGTTGCATTTTTTTTCACGAAAGTTGCATTTTTTCTGCTGAAAAAGCACCATAACTCTGACTAAAATTGACGAAAATGCAAAAAACGAGGGCATTTTCGGAATCCTTTCGTCGAGACGAATCGAATGGTGTAATCACTTTTAATCACTTTTTAATTTTAACCTTTTTCTGCAAAAGTTGCATTTTTTGAACTGAAAAATCAGTTCCTTTGCAGAAAAATCAGCATAACTTTGATAAAAATCGACGAAAATGCAAAAACGAGGGCATTTTCGGAATCCTCTCGTCGAGACGAATCGAATGGTGTAATCACTTTTTAATTTTAACCTTTTTCTGCAAAAGTTGCATTTTTTTGAACTGAAAAATCAGTTCCTTTGCAGAAAACTCACCACAACTTTAAGTAAAATCGACCAAAATGCAAAAACGAGGGCATTTTCGGAATCCTCTCGTCGAGACGAATCGAATGGTGTATTTACTTTTTGTTTTTGAGCTTTTTTCGCAAAAGTTGCCTTTTTTTTACCGAAAAAAAGGCCATAACTCGTCAACAAAGGCTCGGCGAACAAAACGGTCGCCGGATTCGGAATCAGCGACCTCGAATTAGTCGAAAACGACACAAATCTCGAATTTTTTGAAAATCATCAATTTTCCGAAAAAACCATGAACTAACCCCTTATGATTTTTTTGGATTTTGATGATTTTCAAAAAATTCGAGATTTGTGTCGTTTTCGACTAATTCGAGGTCGCTGATTCCGAATCCGGCGACCGTTTTGTTCGCCGAGCCTTTGTTGACGAGTTATGGCCTTTTTTTCGGTAAAAAAAATTCAACTTTCGTGAAAAAAATGCAACTTTCGCGAAAAAAAGCTCAAAATGTAAACGTGAATACACCATTCGATTCGTCTCGACGAGAGGATTCCGAAAATGCCCTCGTTTTTGCTTTTTCGTCAATTTTAGTCAGAGTTATGGTGCTTTTTCAGCAGAAAAAGTGCAACTTTCGTGAAAAAAAATGCAACTTTCGCGAAAAAAGGCCAAATCTGACTTTTTCCCCACAATTTTTTTGAAAATCATAAAAAAATTGTTTAATTTGATGAAAAATTGTGTAAAATGTTGAAAAATTGCGTGAAATGTTGCTCAAGTTGTCGAAAAATTGTTAAATTTGATGAAAAATTGTGTAAAATTTTTAAAATTAGCGTAGAAAAGTGTGTTACATGTTGAAAAATTGCGTAAATTGTTGCCTAAAAGGTGGAAAAAATTGCCTAAATTGATGAAAAAGTGTGTAAAACATTGAAAAAAGTCGTAAAATTGCTTCAATTGTCGAGAAATCTTGCATAAATTGATGAAAAATTGTGTGAAATGTTGAAAAAAAGTTGTAAAATTGCTTCAAATGTTGAAAAATTGCATGAATTGTTGCAGTTTTTCGACAATTCTCTCAATTTTTAACAAATATCTCGACTTTTTCACACAATTTTCAACAATTTAAACAATTTTTCGACAAATTAATGCAATTTTACGACTTTTTTCCCAACATTTTACACAATTTTTCATCAAATTTAACAATTTTTCGACAACTTGAGCAACATTTCACGCAATTTTTCAACATTTTACACAATTTTTCATCAAATAAAACAATTTTTCGACAATTTGAAGCAATTTTACAACTTTTTTTCAACATTTCACACAATTTTTCATCAATTTATGCAGGATTTCTCGACAATTGAAGCAATTTTACGAATTTTTTCAATGTTTTACACACTTTTTTATCAATTTAGGCAATTTTTCCACCTTTTAAGCAACATTTCACGCAATTTTTCAACATTTTACACAATTTTTCATCAAATTAAACAATTTTTCGACAATTTGAGCAACATTTCACGCAATTTTTCAACAAAAAAGACACTTTTCTACGGAAATTTTCAAAATTTTACACAATTTTTCATCAAATTAAACAATTTTTTTATGATTTTCAAAAAAATTGTGGGGAAAAAGTCAGATTTGGCCTTTTTTCGCGAAAGTTGCATTTTTTTTCACGAAAGTTGCATTTTTTTCTGCTGAAAAAGCACCATAACTCTGACTAAAATTGACGAAAATGCAAAAACGAGGGCATTTTCGGAATCCTCTCGTCGAGACGAATCGAATGGTGTATTCACGTTTACATTTTGAGCTTTTTTCGCGAAATTTGCATTTTTTTGAACTGAAAAATCAGTTCCTTTGCAGAAAAATCAGCATAACTTTGATAAAAATCGACGAAAATGCAAAAACGAGGGCATTTTCGGAATCCTCTCGTCGAGACGAATCGAATGGTGTAATCACTTTTTAATTTTAACCTTTTTCTGCAAAAGTTGCATTTTTTTGAACTGAAAAATCAGTTCCTTTGCAGAAAACTCACCACAACTTTCAGTAAAATCGACCAAAATGCAAAAACGAGGGCATTTTCGGAATCCTCTCGTCGAGACGAATCGAATGGTGTATTTACTTTTTGTTTTTGAGCTTTTTTCGCAAAAGTTGCCTTTTTTTTACCGAAAAAAAGGCCATAACTCGTCAACAAAGGCTCGGCGAACAAAACGGTCGCCGGATTCGGAATCAGCGACCTCGAATTAGTCGAAAACGACACAAATCTCGAATTTTTTGAAAATCATCAATTTTCGAAAAAACCATGAACTAACCCCTTATGATTTTTTTGGATTTTGATGATTTTCAAAAAATTCGAGATTTGTGTCGTTTTCGACTAATTCGAGGTCGCTGATTCCGAATCCGGCGACCGTTTTGTTCGCCGAGCCTTTGTTGACGAGTTATGGCCTTTTTTTCGGTAAAAAAAATGCAACTTTCGTGAAAAAAATGCAACTTTCGCGAAAAAAGCTCAAAATGTAAACGTGAATACACCATTCGATTCGTCTCGACGAGAGGATTCCGAAAATGCCCTCGTTTTTGCATTTTCGTCAATTTTAGTCAGAGTTATGGTGCTTTTTCAGCAGAAAAAGTGCAACTTTCGTGAAAAAAAAATGCAACTTTCGCGAAAAAAGGCCAAATCTGACTTTTTCCCCACAATTTTTTTGAAAATCATAAAAAAATTGTTTAATTTGATGAAAAATTGTGTAAAATGTTGAAAAATTGCGTGAAATGTTGCTCAAGTTGTCGAAAAATTGTTAAATTTGATGAAAAATTGTGTAAAATGTTGAAAATTAGCGTAGAAAAGTGTTTTACATGTTGAAAAATTGCGTAAATTGTTGCCTAAAAGGTGGAAAAATTGCCTAAATTGATGAAAAAGTGTGTAAAACATTGAAAAAAGTCGTAAAATTGCTTCAATTGTCGAGAAATCTTGCATAAATTGATGAAAAATTGTGTGAAATGTTGAAAAAAAGTTGTAAAATTGCTTCAAATGTTGAAAAATTGCATGAATTGTTGCAGTTTTTCGACAATTCTCTCAATTTTTAACAAATATCTCGACTTTTTCACACAATTTTCAACAATTTAAACAATTTTTCGACAAATTAATGCAATTTTACGACTTTTTTCCCAACATTTTACACAATTTTTCATCAAGTTTAACAATTTTTCGACAACTTGAGCAACATTTCACGCAATTTTTCAACATTTTACACAATTTTTCATCAAATAAAACAATTTTTCGACAATTTGAAGCAATTTTACAACTTTTTTTCAACATTTCACACAATTTTTCATCAATTTATGCAGGATTTCTCGACAATTGAAGCAATTTTACGAATTTTTTCAATGTTTTACACACTTTTTTATCAATTTAGGCAATTTTTCCACCTTTTAAGCAACATTTCACGCAATTTTTCAACATTTTACACAATTTTTCATCAAATTAAACAATTTTTCGACAATTTGAGCAACATTTCACGCAATTTTTCAACAAAAAAGACACTTTTCTACGGAAATTTTCAAAATTTTACACAATTTTTCATCAAATTAAACAATTTTTTTATGATTTTCAAAAAAATTGTGGGGAAAAAGTCAGATTTGGCCTTTTTTCGCGAAAGTTGCATTTTTTTTCACGAAAGTTGCATTTTTTCTGCTGAAAAAGCACCATAACTCTGACTAAAATTGACGAAAATGCAAAAACGAGGGCATTTTCGGAATCCTTTCGTCGAGACGAATCGAATGGTGTAATCACTTTTTAATTTTAACCTTTTTCTGCAAAAGTTGCATTTTTTGAACTGAAAAATCAGTTCCTTTGCAGAAAAATCAGCATAACTTTGATAAAAATCGACGAAAATGCAAAAACGAGGGCATTTTCGGAATCCTCTCGTCGAGACGAATCGAATGGTGTAATCACTTTTTAATTTTAACCTTTTTCTGCAAAAGTTGCATTTTTTTGAACTGAAAAATCAGTTCCTTTGCAGAAAACTCACCACAACTTTAAGTAAAATCGACCAAAATGCAAAAACGAGGGCATTTTCGGAATCCTCTCGTCGAGACGAATCGAATGGTGTATTTACTTTTTGTTTTTGAGCTTTTTTCGCAAAAGTTGCCTTTTTTTTACCGAAAAAAAGGCCATAACTCGTCAACAAAGGCTCGGCGAACAAAACGGTCGCCGGATTCGGAATCAGCGACCTCGAATTAGTCGAAAACGACACAAATCTCGAATTTTTTGAAAATCATCAATTTTCGAAAAAACCATGAACTAACCCCTTATGATTTTTTTGGATTTTGATGATTTTCAAAAAATTCGAGATTTTGTGTCGTTTTCGACTAATTCGAGGTCGCTGATTCCGAATCCGGCGACCGTTTTGTTCGCCGAGCCTTTGTTGACGAGTTATGGCCTTTTTTTCGGTAAAAAAAATGCAACTTTCGTGAAAAAAATGCAACTTTCGCGAAAAAAGCTCAAAATGTAAACGTGAATACACCATTCGATTCGTCTCGACGAGAGGATTCCGAAAATGCCCTCGTTTTTGCATTTTCGTCAATTTTAGTCAGAGTTATGGTGCTTTTTCAGCAGAAAAAGTGCAACTTTCGTGAAAAAAAATGCAACTTTCGCGAAAAAAAGGCCAAATCTGACTTTTTCCCCACAATTTTTTTGAAAATCATAAAAAAATTGTTTAATTTGATGAAAAATTGTGTAAAATGTTGAAAAATTGCGTGAAATGTTGCTCAAGTTGTCGAAAAATTGTTAAATTTGATGAAAAATTGTGTAAAATGTTGAAAATTAGCGTAGAAAAGTGTTTTACATGTTGAAAAATTGCGTAAATTGTTGCCTAAAAGGTGGAAAAATTGCCTAAATTGATGAAAAAGTGTGTAAAACATTGAAAAAAGTCGTAAAATTGCTTCAATTGTCGAGAAATCTTGCATAAATTGATGAAAAATTGTGTGAAATGTTGAAAAAAAAGTTGTAAAATTGCTTCAAATGTTGAAAAATTGCATGAATTGTTGCAGTTTTTCGACAATTCTCTCAATTTTTAACAAATATCTCGACTTTTTCACACAATTTTCAACAATTTAAACAATTTTTCGACAAATTAATGCAATTTTACGACTTTTTTCCCAACATTTTACACAATTTTTCATCAAGTTTAACAATTTTTCGACAACTTGAGCAACATTTCACGCAATTTTTCAACATTTTACACAATTTTTCATCAAATAAAACAATTTTTCGACAATTTGAAGCAATTTTACAACTTTTTTTCAACATTTCACACAATTTTTCATCAATTTATGCAGGATTTCTCGACAATTGAAGCAATTTTACGAATTTTTTCAATGTTTTACACACTTTTTTTATCAATTTAGGCAATTTTTCCACCTTTTAAGCAACATTTCACGCAATTTTTCAACATTTTACACAATTTTTCATCAAATTAAACAATTTTTCGACAATTTGAGCAACATTTCACGCAATTTTTCAACAAAAAAGACACTTTTCTACGGAAATTTTCAAAATTTTACACAATTTTTCATCAATTAAACAATTTTTTTATGATTTTCAAAAAAATTGTGGGGAAAAAAGTCAGATTTGGCCTTTTTTCGCGAAAGTTGCATTTTTTTTCACGAAAGTTGCATTTTTTCTGCTGAAAAAGCACCATAACTCTGACTAAAATTGACGAAAATGCAAAAACGAGGGCATTTTCGGAATCCTTTCGTCGAGACGAATCGAATGGTGTAATCACTTTTTAATTTTAACCTTTTTCTGCAAAAGTTGCATTTTTTGAACTGAAAAATCAGTTCCTTTGCAGAAAAATCAGCATAACTTTGATAAAAATCGACGAAAATGCAAAAAAGAGGGCATTTTCGGAATCCTCTCGTCGAGACGAATCGAATGGTGTAATCACTTTTTAATTTTAACCTTTTTCTGCAAAAGTTGCATTTTTTTGAACTGAAAAATCAGTTCCTTTGCAGAAAACTCACCACAACTTTAAGTAAAATCGACCAAAATGCAAAAACGAGGGCATTTTCGGAATCCTCTCGTCGAGACGAATCGAATGGTGTATTTACTTTTTGTTTTTGAGCTTTTTTCGCAAAAGTTGCCTTTTTTTTACCGAAAAAAAGGCCATAACTCGTCAACAAAGGCTCGGCGAACAAAACGGTCGCCGGATTCGGAATCAGCGACCTCGAATTAGTCGAAAACGACACAAATCTCGAATTTTTTGAAAATCATCAATTTTCGAAAAAACCATGAACTAACCCCTTATGATTTTTTTGGATTTTGATGATTTTCAAAAAATTCGAGATTTGTGTCGTTTTCGACTAATTCGAGGTCGCTGATTCCGAATCCGGCGACCGTTTTGTTCGCCGAGCCTTTGTTGACGAGTTATGGCCTTTTTTTCGGTAAAAAAAATGCAACTTTCGTGAAAAAAATGCAACTTTCGCGAAAAAAGCTCAAAATGTAAACGTGAATACACCATTCGATTCGTCTCGACGAGAGGATTCCGAAAATGCCCTCGTTTTTGCATTTTCGTCAATTTTAGTCAGAGTTATGGTGCTTTTTCAGCAGAAAAAGTGCAACTTTCGTGAAAAAAAAATGCAACTTTCGCGAAAAAAAGGCCAAATCTGACTTTTTCCCCACAATTTTTTTGAAAATCATAAAAAAATTGTTTAATTTGATGAAAAATTGTGTAAAATGTTGAAAAATTGCGTGAAATGTTGCTCAAGTTGTCGAAAAAATTGTTAAATTTGATGAAAAATTGTGTAAAATGTTGAAAATTAGCGTAGAAAAGTGTTTTACATGTTGAAAAATTGCGTAAATTGTTGCCTAAAAGGTGGAAAAATTGCCTAAATTGATGAAAAAGTGTGTAAAACATTGAAAAAAGTCGTAAAATTGCTTCAATTGTCGAGAAATCTTGCATAAATTGATGAAAAATTGTGTGAAATGTTGAAAAAAAGTTGTAAAATTGCTTCAAATGTTGAAAAATTGCATGAATTGTTGCAGTTTTTCGACAATTCTCTCAATTTTTAACAAATATCTCGACTTTTTCACACAATTTTCAACAATTTAAACAATTTTTCGACAAATTAATGCAATTTTACGACTTTTTTCCCAACATTTTACACAATTTTTCATCAAGTTTAACAATTTTTCGACAACTTGAGCAACATTTCACGCAATTTTTCAACATTTTACACAATTTTTCATCAAATAAAACAATTTTTTCGACAATTTGAAGCAATTTTACAACTTTTTTTCAACATTTCACACAATTTTTCATCAATTTATGCAGGATTTCTCGACAATTGAAGCAATTTTACGAATTTTTTCAATGTTTTACACACTTTTTTATCAATTTAGGCAATTTTTCCACCTTTTAAGCAACATTTCACGCAATTTTTCAACATTTTACACAATTTTTCATCAAATTAAACAATTTTTCGACAATTTGAGCAACATTTCACGCAATTTTTCAACAAAAAAGACACTTTTCTACGGAAATTTTCAAAATTTTACACAATTTTTCATCAAATTAAACAATTTTTTTATGATTTTCAAAAAAATTGTGGGGAAAAAGTCAGATTTGGCCTTTTTTCGCGAAAGTTGCATTTTTTTTCACGAAAGTTGCATTTTTTCTGCTGAAAAAGCACCATAACTCTGACTAAAATTGACGAAAATGCAAAAAACGAGGGCATTTTCGGAATCCTTTCGTC
>JAVBJF010001083.1:0-21791 GCA_033439095.1 Pseudococcus viburni | reverse complement strand
GGAAATGTGGGTTTTCCTCTACTTGACTTAGTTTGATGAAATAATTTTGTTTAATCCCTGGATATGAATTTTCGGTTCTCCCCCTATCAAATTCTTCAAAAAATTTCAATTTCAAGTTTTTGTTTTAGTTTGCCTCAAACTTTGATCTGTTTCACCCCACTTTTGGTGATGAAACAGATATATTTTTCTAATATTTTTTCGTTTTTTTTTTTCACTGGGATGATACGGATACGTTCACGTAGACCACAAATATGTGAAAAAATTCAGTTTTAAAAAAAAAAATCAATTTTTTTAGCTCAACAAAGGCAAACATACCACTAAAACTATCTCTGCCAAAAAATATAGATTACACAGGTCGACGTTGAAAATGCTGTTTTATGTTTTTATAGTATTTTTCGCGCTGATCACGCAAAAAATAGTGGAAAAATTGCATCACCTAAGGATTTTTCGCAATTTGAATTTTTTGTTGAACAGTTTTTCTACTTCTTTGATGACTTTTGACGCCTGAAGTCGATTTTCTGAGAAAATGAAGGTTTCACGACAAAAATGAATAGAACATAAATTGCAGAGCGTAAAATTTCCTTTCTGAAAAGTTGAATTAGTTTTTTCTCAGGAGGCTTAGCTTTCGAGATATTTCAGTTCAAAGTTCAACTTTAAAAAAAAAATAGAAAATATCTCAAAAACTAAGCCTAAAAAAAAACGACTTGAACTCTACAGAAAGAAAATGTTACGCTCTACAATTTATATTCCATTCATTCTTTTGTTAGGACCTTTTATTTATTCAGAAAATCGACTTTAAGAGTCAAAATTTACATAAAAAATGTAAAATAAATTTTCAACAAAAAATTCCAATATTATGAAAAATCCTGACGAATTGGAATTTTTTCACTATTTTTCTCGTGATCAGCACAAAAAATACTATAACAATTACGCATTAAATTGAAAACAGCATTTTCTTTTTTTTCGTTTTGATCACTGTTTTTAGTCACGAATTTAGTGTGATGGACAAATTGAAATTAGCGCTAAATTTTAAACTAAAAACATTTATCAAAATGAAAAAAATAACATGCTGTTTGTAATTTAATGGGTAATTGTTATTGTATTTTTCACGCAGATCACGAGAGAAATGTGAAAAAATTCCAACACGTCAGGATTTTTCATAATATTGGAATTTTTTGTTGAAAATTTGTTTTACATTTTTTTATGTAAATTTTGACTCTTAAAGTCGATTTTCTGAAGAAAGGAAGGGGCCAAAATGAAAAAATTCCATCGTCCAAGGATTTTTCACAATTGAACGTGTCACAGCAAAAAGGACATATGTATACCTATAGAGAAAATGGCGTTTTTGGGAAATCGCGATTGAAGTTTGAGTATACTTTTTTTAATACTAAATTGAGGAATTGAGCTGAGGAAAAAATTTTACCTTAAAATTTCATCTTTTTGCTACAATAAAACAGCTCGCCCATCAATTGATACCTTTTCTATTTTTTTCTATATTGAAAACAAAAGGTTGAGTTATATGTCCTTTTTGTTGTGACAAAATTTCATTACGGCCCTTCTACGTTTGATGGCGTATAATTTTTCCGGAAGTGAAAATTTAAAAAAAATCTTCATACAAAAGTTGAAGAAAATGAAAAAAGGAACATTTTCTTGAAAGAAATCCGAATTATCTCTTCAGGGAGCGGATATATCGCACTTTGAAAAATTACAACTTTTTTTCATTTTCTTGGTTACAAAAAAATGCTAAAAATACATTTTGGACGAATTTGATCGTTTTTTAAAATTTATGACGAAAAATTAACTAAAAAAACACTTCATTAAAATTTTAAACTTTTACAATCATCTGCACAGTGAAAAAATCAAACATTACGCAAATTCTCGAAAATCAAACATGTAATGTAGGTACCGAAATTTCGAACTTCGCATTTTAAAAACGTCATAACTCTTCGAGGAAAACATATCGAAAGGTGGGAGGGGCTCATTGGACAGAGAAAACTTCAGAGAATACGAATCGCTTGTCGCATCAAAAAGGATATATGCTGAGTTATGGCCTTTTTGTTGTGATACATTCAATTTGAATTTTTTGTTGACAGTTTTTCTACTTTTTTTGATAACTTTTGACACTTAAAGTCGATTTTCTGAGAAAAGGAAGGGCTCTATGAAAAAAGTGAACGGAAAATAAATAATACAGTGTAAAATTTCCTTTCTGTAGAGACCAATTAGTTTTTTCTTAGGAGGCTTAGTTTTTGAGATATTTTCTATTTTTTCTTTAAAAGTTGAACTTTGAACTAGAATATCTCGAAAGCTAAATCTCCTGAGAAAAAACTAATTCGACTCTGCAGAAAGGAAATTTTACGGTTTGCAATTTATAGTCCATTCATGTTTTTCGTGGACCCTTTTTTTCCTGAGAAAATCGATTTTAAGTGTCAAAAGTTATCAAAAAATGTAGAAAACTGTTCACCAAAAAATTCAAATTGTGAAAAATCCTCGTGCGATGGAATTTTTTTACTTGTTTTTTCGTAATCAGCGTGAAAAATACAATGAAAAACACCCATTAAACTTCAAACAGCTTTTCAAATGTTCAAAAACGTCGACTTAAGTTATTTGAATCAGCAGTTACGAATTTTGGAAAATCATGTTTAATCGATCAAATATAGGTCACCAATATAGGTAACCCGAGATTATAGGTGTTAAAGCTCATATGAATGATTTTATGGACTTCTCTCGAGAGTCTCGAGTGCTGAAAAACTCCAAAATTTTCTACAGGCTCCAAAATGTTTTGAAATGGCTTCCAATCAATTTGGGAGGTTGAAAATAGGGTACGCAATAATCAATTTATACTATCTACTCGAGACGAAGAGAAAAAAGAGTTGAAAAAAGATAGACAGACGTAAAAAGTGGAATGAGGAAGACATTACTGGGGGGGGGGGGCTACGCTCAAGTACACTAAAAATAAGTACAAAAACTACCCTCTACTACACGTTGCGAATTATTTTAATTAATTTTCGCGAATGAAATTAAACTCTTTCTCAAGATACCGAGATTTTTCTGCAACCAACGACGAGCTACGATAAATGGTAAGAATGGAATTTGTTAACGAGTTGAGATATTTTACGAGTAATCGCGTCTCGACGAGACAGATAAAGAAAGAAAAATAAAAAGAAGGAAAAATCTCTGCATCATCGAATGATAGAAATCTCTCAGCGTTTAATTAAAGTCGAAAATTCTCGGTAATTTATTTCAAATAATAAGCCAGCAACGAGGGAGTAATGCCGGATTGTATATTTTTAGTATTAGGTATCGTTACTCGATTTTGAAACTATTCGCGAGCTCGTGTATTGCAAAAAGTACAGAAGGAATTCAGCCCTTGGCTACGTTACCGTTGGAAAATGTCTTTCTAAAAATGTATATTCGCTTCGCTGATGGGGAAATTTCAACGTAGACGGAGAAAGGAGAAGGGGCGTTCGGAAGGATGATTTATGACGTATGTTTCATAGATTCGGAATTGTTTTGATGTTTGATCTGACTTGCTTATTTTTTCGAGGCTTTTGATAGCATATCCTCGTCTCCCTGGGGTTTTGAAAAACGTCGATTTTGAACGAGCCAGCAGCGGTCAAGTTATTGGCATCGGAAAATAAACACGGCACAGTTCATTTACTCTTCGATACATCCATCAAAATAATACATAGACCTGTACTAGGGATACCTTATTCGATGTGTATAATCCGTCGTGTACGATAAGCCAATGCGAAGGGTGAAGAAATGAAATAATCGTCGAACACGATGATACACTTTTTTTCGAATAGGAAATATGAAAAAAAATTGGTAGATTTGCTCGTACGATACACGAAGGGGAGGAGGATATTACGCGTGAAACGAAAATTTCAACGTTATTTTTAATACTTTCTGGTATATCGTCGGAGTTTTTATTAGGCTCGATTGTGTTGGGGGATTTCTTGGCCAGTGCGATTGTAGCTCATTTGAAATATGCAAAAAAAAAATGCTCTCGCGAAAATAAAACTGTCTCGTGTTCCCTTCTCCCGAATTCGCGTTTATATTCCATTTTTATCCGGCCTCAAATGCTGTGTACATTTTTTGAACTCGTCATTTCTTTAACAGCTTCTTACGACCGTTACTTTTTATTGCATTGTGGCCTCCCAGATCTCCCCTTGCCTCGCCAGTATCTGTAAATGTCATAAAAGATAATGCAACGATGACTCTGACACGGATGGCGAATTAACCGCAGAATACGATGTCGAATTTCGTATAGATGCGAATTTTTTTGTCGACTTTCGCGCGATAATGGTGATTTTGTGGAATAAAATGATAGAGTGGGCAGTTGAAGGGAAAAAAGGAATTTAAAATCGATACGAATTTAGTTTCGAAAAAATCTCGTTTTATTTCCAATTATGAGGATTGAATTGAATCTGGATCTACATAAAATTGGATTTGAAGATTTTTCGATTTGACCCAAAAAATAAATATTTGCTATTTATCAAAAACAAAAAAGAAAACGTATCGTTTCTAATTTCAATTTTATTCATCAGATCGAAGAAATTTTCAGTACCTAATTTTTTCGCAATTCCGAACAAGCTCAATGGACAAGTAAGTAAGTACCTACTAGAACTCTTTTTTTTTTTTTTTTTTTTAAGAAAAATCCAAAGCATTAAGTACGTAATAAAGAAAATAAATTTAAAACTCCTGAAAAAGGAAGGTATAAAAGAGCTAATTTTGAGCTAAGTTGGCAGTAAATGTCCCCAAAATTGTTGTACGAAATATCCTAAATTCGAAGAATCAAAATCTCGTTGGTTTTTTTTTTTTTGGGGGGGGGGGGAGGAATTATACAATTATATGTACATATGTGAGCTTTGGTATAGAAATCTCCTTCGGGGTCAAAAATTGGTTTTTGAGTTGACACTAATTTTAGGCCTTTCAGAAGGGGTAGAATCAACAGGGAAGCTCGACGCAAAAAACAATTTTTAACCTCTAACGGTGGTTTCTATATTCAGGCTCATATAACAGGTACATATTGGAAAAGAAATAGGTCCTAAAAGTTGAAAATTTGAAAATTTAGTTGTGTTTTCAGTTGATTTACCAATTGTTGATATTTATTTATTTTTTATTAAAAAACGAGCGAATTTGAAAAGCACTTCTCCTATAGGCATAGCACTTCGGGCAAAAATCATGCAAAATCATAAATCTTTTGGTTGAAAATAATCAAAAATTTGGTAAATAGACGAGAATATACAATTTTGTCTATGGAATGGTATTTCACTTCTTGATTTTGACAAATGAGTTTTTGAACATTTTCCTATAGGTACTCTCTCATTTCGAATCAGTGAAAAATCACTGATAAACAGTCAGAATTGCAGCACAGGAAAAATCAGTGAAATTCACTGATTTTCAGTGATTTTTCACTGATTATTCAAAGAATTTCACAGATTTTTCAGTGAATTTCATAAATATCACTGAGTTTTCAGTGAATTTTCACTGATTTCCAGTGATTTTCTTTCACTGATTTGTCTTCAGTGAAAAATTTTTCATTGATTTTCTCCTGTGCTGCAATTCTGACTGTTTCTCAGTGATTTTCGGTAATTTTCACTGATTTATAATTGAGAGAGTACCCCAAAATTGTCTCCACCCACCACATCTCAAGCTCATTTTCATGAAATGAAAGTTTTGGTTCTGAAATGTATTTTCGTTTGTGTATCCATATTACTTATTCATCCCTTCAAGTTCATATATTTTTAAAAAATTTTCAACTCCAATGAATTTTTTGCATTTTTTCAACTCCAGTATCTTTTTCTCAAGATATTTTTCAACTCTAGAAATTTTTTCTGTGCATTAAGTTTATTTTTCAGCTATAAGTACAATTTTTTCTCGATTCGTTTTTCAATTTTTGAAATTTTTTCTCAAAATTTCAATTTTATTTTATCTCTTGAAATTTTTTCTCAAGATTTTAATTTTTTAACTTTTGAAATTTTTTCTCAAAATTTTAATTTTTCAGATCTAATGAAATGTTTTCAACTTGAAAAGTTCTGCTTCAATTCTTTTTTGGTTTCGACATTAAAAAATGTTTTCGTTTGCTAAAACTTTTACATTTAGGTACTGAAATTTTTTCTCAACTGTGAACTCTAAAATTCCATTCTTTGATCTTGAAATTTTCTTATCTTGAGTTTCTCAAAAATTATTCCAAACCAAATTTTTTCAAGTTTTTTTCTTCCTAAAAATTTACAGTTTGAAAATAATTTGAGAAAAATTTCGAGTCAAAAAATACAAAATATCAAAGTTGAAAAAAATTTTTGGGTAGAAATTTTATAACTGAGGTTTTTTTTCACTAAAATTAAAGTTGAAATTTGAAAAAATTTCGAGAAAAATTTTAGAGCTGGGATTTTTTTACTAGAATTGAAGTTGAAATTTTAAAAAATTCGAGAATTAATAGAGTTGAAATTTTTTTTTGTAGAATTGAAGTTTAAATTTGAAAAAATTCAATGATATGAAAAATACCTTGAGAAAAAATACTTACGAAATTTGGAAAAATCTTACGTAGAAAAATTTTAAACCTGAGAAAAAAATTCAGGAATAAATTTCAGCGATGGAAAAAAATCGTTGGAATTGAAAATGCTATAGAGAAACAATTTTTCGAGTTGAAAGACTACTCTTTCATTCTGAATCAGTGAAAAATCGCTGGTAAACAGAGTGGAATTCATTGTTTTTCAGCGATTTTTCACTGATTATTCAAAGAATTTCACTGAGTTTTCACTGAGTTTATACTGATTTTAAGTGATTTTCTTTCACTGACTTGCTTTCAGTGAAAATATTTTCAATGATTTATTACTGTGTTGCAATTCTGACTGTTTTTTTAGTGATTTTTGATAAATTTCACTGATTTAGAAATGAAAGAGTAGAGTTGAAAAAATTTCGAAAATAAATTCGGACTTCGAAAAAAAATCGAGTTTCATGATAACTGAAGACTCGCATTAGTCAAAGTCGAACAAGAAAAATTCAATTGTTTGCACAATTTTTTATTTTCATGCTGACGCATACAAATAAATATTCCGTATAAATTTAGTTTTGAGTAAAATAAATGCGAAAATTAGACCATTTATTATTAAATTACTCATAATTACAGTAATTATTTCAGACTACCGTAAATATGAATAATTTTTTGTAATTATTCGAGTTGACTCTGCGAATTCCTAACGCGCTACAAGGACTATGAGAATTATTCTGTTTGGAGGAAATTACGTACTGATGAAGCTCTTTTTTCACACGCTTATGTCTTCTGTTATACCGCTGTAGATGGTTATTTTGAAGTTGTTGGCGTCTCCTTGTCTATTGAACGATTGATACCATGATGGAGCTTATCTAAACGGCTATCTATGTATTATTAGAGTGTAAAATATAATTTGTCGCTTCGAGTACTGATCAATTTTCATTTCTTCTTTATCGTTTCAAAATTATCTTCACTAATCTATAGGTAGTTGAATTTTTATATAGTTGGTGGCAAAACATTTTCGTAAGAATATCAACGTACAAAGGATGATTATTTCATTAGAGGAATTCGGTTTCTAAGTCTTCAAATTTCAATTGTTTCAGTCAAAAATCTTCTTTATAAGCTGATTCTATAGTTGATCTTTAGGAATTTTCCAGTCTGGGTTGTACAGTAGGCCTTTCAGGAAATTCATTAATAAGGCGATGTGTTACGATTTTTAGGTATCCGCATAGTTTATCGATTCAGTGGTATACTTTAATTTCTTTTTCCTTTAATTGTTTTGGATTGGATGTGATAAATCCCAAGCTGGAAAAGCTTAGAATTGTCTATACTTGACTGTAGTTGGTAGAATTCATACTGTACTGGTTACTGGCAGGGATAATTATGTGGACTTGATGGCTGATCTACGTATTACCTCGTAATGGAGCATATTTTGCTCGAGATCATATTCATCGACTAAAGATTTTTGTCCAAATTGGTTGAAAACGAGAATCTGTAGATATTATTTTCAGCTGTTCTACATTTTATTAGCTTAATTATTATCTCGGTGGAAATATTTCAGCTATGGATTATAAGTAATCTTTCACAACGCGGTTGCGGTGTTTCGAATGTTTCTTCATCGTGTGCTCTGTAGTTGTTATATAAAGGTGTCAAAAATTTAAAACTGGGGCAAATGTAATTCTGTAAAAATAAAAATAAAAGAACAATATTCGTCAAATTGTTTTTATTTTAGATATTCGTACGCGGTTTATGTTTAGTATTGATATTTAGATTTTCGTTACGAATTGAATTATTTCAAAATCCTACTGCGAATTTAATAGAAAAAAGAACTGAAAAATCTTCGTTCAATGTAAAAATCCGAACCGTTTATAGGGAGGATGGTAGGAAGATGTATTAGTGATAGTCGAAGTCAAATCTAAAAAAATCTCAAAGAGGGTAAATGTGGGAAAAGTGAAAATCAAAATCGAAAAAAGAGGATTAATTTCTTGAAAATCAGAAAATAAAAGTTGAAAAAAAATTCGAAAAGAATCTAGAAAATGTTCGGGAATTTATTTCTGAATTTTGATAGACCCTGAAAAAATAAAAAATTCACTCATCGCAACTTCTTAGATTTCAAGGGGTTCTCAAAATATAAAAATTGCAAAATAAAATATTGAATTTTTTGATACTCTAGTACAAAATTGGATTCATAGGAAGAAGCATGTTGCCCTCCTCCCCCCTCCCCCCATAACACATAATACGTGACGAGTTTCTATTTTAGTGTAGAAAATTGCAAAATTAGGCCTGAGTGAGAAAATTTGGGAAAATAATGAACTTGGAAAATTAGCAGTTTGAGGCGAAAAAATTGGGGAAAATGAGATTACAAATCTATTAGGTACTATGATAATTCCATATTATAAGCATGTTTCTTTTAGTAATTATCACTTACCAGACATATTTTCGTCATACTGATTTTGGGTAGTGTTTTCCTTTTGCACCTACTTAAAGTAGGTATTTTAAAAACGATTTCAGAAAAGAAAAGCAAAAAATAATTGAAAAACATGTATCGAACAGTACATGATTTTCAAACATTTTTTACACTTCTTTTCGAAAATGGTTAAATGAACGATAAAAAAAATGAATTTTAAAGCGATTGCTGCACGAAGAATGAAACTCGAATGCGAAGATGAAAAAAATTACGATACTTGAGTACTGATCAAATATGGGTACTGAAGAAACTAATATTATTAATTGAATATTTTACCTACATATCTAATCTTTCAATTTTTAAAGCAGGAAATTAAAAATGTTACTGATTGAAAATTTCATCAACTTTTGCTGATTAAAATTAGAAGATTAATTAAATTAAGATATCTAAATACATTTTTTCGATCGGAAAAGTTCGAGTATTAGGTTTTAATGAATACCTATTGATAACATTGATGATGAAATATACTTTCCAATTTCAGTAACTCTGCTGTAGCTTGTTACTCGTCGGAATTTTCTCGTTTCAGATTTTTTTCCCACGAATTCATACCTATAGTTTTCTATTTACATAATTTGACCACGATTCAATTATCAGCTGGAGAGCTATATTCCAATTCCAAACACTTTTTCAATAATTTCAGAATTCTCAATTTTTTTTAACTTTGAATTTTAAAAAAATTTCAACTTCACGTTCGTAGAAATTTCTTTTCACTAAATAATTGAAAGAAATTTTTAAAAAATATGAAATAGGGGAAAAAATTAAAATCAAAATTGGAAAAATGTTGAAAAAATTTAAATTTTAAGAAGGGTTGCCGCTGGAAAATTTTTCAAATTGGATACAATTTTGAAAAAACAATAAATAGAATTTCAGACTTACATTGTCGAAATCCTATTTTTGGAAAAAATAATTAGGAGTTGATACCATTTTTGCCGTAATTCATTTTTTTTTTTGAATGGTATGGTTACCATTTTTAGGATTAAGTATTCGAAATTTGCAACGGTAATTTACCATCTTTACAGTGAGTAATGTATCATTTTATGTGATGCATCATTTTCGTGGCAATATTCAACATTTTTTCGGTGATATACAGTTTTTATGGTAATTTACTACTTTTACGGTACTTTACCGCTTTACAAAAATTTATTGTTTTTATGGTAATTTACCATCTTGACGGTATTTTACTATTTTTACAGTATTTCACCATATTTACGGTTTAATTTAATTACCATATTTACGGTAATTTACCATATTTTACCAGTTAATTTTACCATATTTACGGTAATTTACCATGTTTTACAGTAATTTTACCATATTTCAATCCGTAATAAAATGTTGAGGAAAAATTTAAATTTTGAAAAGTTTTGCCACTGTAAAATTTTTTCAAATTGGATAAATTTTGAAAAAATGTTAGAATTTCAGACTTTACATCGTCGAAATCCTATTTTTTGACAAAAATAATTATGGAGTTGATACCATTTTGGGCATAATT
This sequence comes from Pseudococcus viburni, assembly GCA_033439095.1. Taxonomy (NCBI): domain Eukaryota; kingdom Metazoa; phylum Arthropoda; class Insecta; order Hemiptera; family Pseudococcidae; genus Pseudococcus; species Pseudococcus viburni. Next base: position 11,339 of record JAVBJF010001083.1, on the reverse strand, counting down.
CATTTTTTTTTTTTGAATGGCATAGTTATCATTTTTAGGATTAAGTATTCGAAATTTGCAATGGTAATTTACCATCTTTATCATTATTTTTATGTAATGCATCATTTTCATGGCAATATTCAACATTTTTTCGGTGATTTACCATTTTTTAGTGGTAATTACTACTTTTACGGTACTTTACACGCTTTACAAAAAAATTTATTGGTTTTATGGTAATTTACCATCTGACGGTATTTTACTATTTTTACAGTAATTCCCATATTGATGGTAATTTTACCATATTAACGGTAATTACCATTTTATAACTCGGGTAATTTACCCATATAACGGTATGTTTACCATATGAACGGCAATTTACAATATTAACTGGTTAGATTTAACATATTCACGTTAATTTAAAATATTTGCGGTAAATTATCAATTTGCGGTAATTCACCAAATATTACGGTAAATTTACCATATTTACATTAATTTACCATATTTACGGTATTTAATTTAAAATAATTTACCATATTTACATAATGTACCATATTTACGGTAATTTACCATATTTACCCTAATTTACCCCATATTTACGGTAATTTACCATATTAATGGTAATTTACCATTTTTACAGTAATTTACCATTTTTACAGTAATTTGCAATTTTCCCCGGTAATTTGCCCGTTTTTTACATAATTTTGTTTTTTTTTTTTTGCAAATTTTTCATGGTTCTGCGGTAAATTTGCAGCGTAATTCTTCATTTTGCAGTAATTTTTGATAATTAGATAATTTTTGATACCTGAAATATTATTGCATTTTGTTGTTAATTTTATCGTAACGTTGATAAATTCGAAAGGGTTTTTGGAGGGCGGAATTTTCGTCAGTTTACCGTCATTTGGAAACGTATTATTCAAATCCGTTTTCGAAACTATTTGCTCATGAAAATACACCTATGTACAATGTACAATCTCGGCATGAATTCCGATCTAATTACCCGCATCAGTTTCGCAGGTTCCAGGAACCGTAAACGATTTTAACCAGATTGGTAAAAAAATTTACCCCGAATTACGCCCACCTTCCAGGAATAGGGATCGTACCGGCAAAGGAAAAAAAATCTTTCCCAGACCAGGGAAACCTTTTCGGTTTACTTGTTCGGGGAAAAATCTCGGAGATAATGTAGTAAGAAATTTCGTCGTGCTTTTTTTTAAATCGTCTCGTTTTTTAAATTTTTTACTTTTAATTGAGTTCGTTGAGGGTTTAAAACCCCTGTAAAAAATGAGCCGAGAGCGAAGGCGAAAGCGTTCTATCGCACCTCGCATTGCTGGGTGTTTTTCGCAAAATAAAGACGAATTTTTAAACGGTTTATGCGTAGGGGGGTTAAGCGAAATTTGTTCGGATTTTTAAAAAAAGTGTAACCTTTTTTGAAATAATGAAAAATTTTCAAAGAGGGGTTCTTAAAAAATTTCCCTGCTTTTTTTCTTTTTATTACGATAAGAAGCCGCGGTCGTTGGAAATTTGGGAAAGTGGGCGGGATCGAAAAACCCCAAAATTTTTGGCACGTTTTTCGTAGATCGCGCCGAAAATTTTTAAAATTTTCCCATTCGGGGAAATTTTGCCTTGGTATTTTTTCCCGGTTTAGTAGGTTAAATTTTTCAAAAAATTTTTACAAAGTGGGTAGTAAATGAATGAAACGGGGGTTGGGAGCGTTCAAAAGCTTTTGGCCAAGAGAGGGTATCGGTGGTGGGCCGCGTCCTATAAAAAGCTCGGTATGAGGGTGGGGTACCCACCGTCCCGCAAACAACTCGCGCGTTAATTTGAATAATTATTTTCCTTGCTTCGGTGTAAGCATTGTGTATAGGTAGCTAAATTTCCTTTCCCACTATATAGGTTTGGGGTGTATCTCGTACATAATGAATGCAAGCGTTTGGGGTTTTATATTTATTTTTGCGAAAAAAACTATATATTAAAGCTAAAGGTTAATACTTCCCCCAACAAAAACCCAAAATAATCGCTCTTTTCGGGTACAATTTTCGTTTCTCAAGTGTTTTTAAAATCCGCTACAAAAATATACAATTTAAAAATAAAATCTGCCCATTCCCATCATCTATGCAAGCCCCCCCGGGTTTTTTGTATTTATAACCCCTTTATTTATATAAATGTATTATGCACGTACTAGAAAAGGGAAAAGGTTTAAAAGGAAAGGGAAGAGGGAAAAGGGGAAAAAAAAGGGGAAAATTTTACGTCGATGAAGAAAGGATGTAGTGGTTGAAAAAAATTTTTTGTGCAAGTAGATCGTGGAGAAATGCCCAACTTCGTTGTGGAAGTATTGGAAAATACGTTTGTTTTTCGTGTCGTGTCTCCTTCTGAGGGGACCTACGAGTCCTTGTGCCAATGGGGGTTTTAATTTATGACGGTAAAGAAAGCAATACGTTGGCGGAATTGCATGAATAATTAGAAATGGTATTTTGCCAGCAGGTGCTTTTTGGTGAGTTTTTTTGCTAAGGGTAGATGAGAATTTAACATTTATTGTGAAGAAAATTTGTAATCCCTGTATTGAGAGAATTTTCTTTCATTTTTTATATTTTTCCTTCTTTTGGAGATTCAGGTCGCTTATGTGTGGATATCCAGTTTTTTTAAGATAATATTCATTTGAAAAAAATTAAAAGGATACCTATGTTTTAAAAAAAACGGAAAATAATATTTTTTTAAATACTTGTAGAAAGATTGCAAAAAATATGCAAATAGATTGACATTTCAAAAAAAAAAGTTGAGAAGTTTCTAAAGAAAAAAGTAGGTTAATTTTTTTTTTTCAATTACCTATTCAGTAAAAAATTAAAAAAATTTCCCCCAGCGCAAATCATTTTTTTCAAATTCAAGAAAAATGAAATGCGAGTATTTTTTTCAAAAATGCGAGAAGGATGGGAATCGTCGTGAGTTATTTTATATATAGGTATTGAACCAATCATTCATACCTACCCTTTTGTTAACCATCAATTCAGAAAAAAATTTTTCTACAAAGTCTTTTTTTTTTTATTTTTTACCGAGAAACTATTTTGAAGGACGGGGGGGGGGTAGGTACTTTATAGGGGAAGGAAAAAATCGATTCCTTTAATCAGGGTTTTTTTACTTCTGAAACACCTGGAAAAAGTCAGGGAAATGTCAGGGAATTTTGAATTTTTTTTTAGATTTTTTAAAAATTCCCCCCAAAAAAAGATAAATTATCTAGAAGTGTTTCTTTGCTAATTTTATCACAAATGTTTCGAAAAATTTCACCTTTACTCCGCTGGGGCCAAATGTACTAAAATTTCTTTGAAAAAGATTTTATCATTCATTATTTTGTTGTTGATCCGGCGCGTGTATAAAAAAAATTCAGGTCTTTCTCCCATTAAAACCTTTAGGGGGAATTTTTCAAACAAAAATTTTCTCGCTTGCTTTACTACAGAATTAACTTAAAATCTTATTTTTTTTTCTGAAGACGTACTTTTTAATGAGCTGAGATGAGAAAAAAAATGCCTCAATGTCCTTGACAACGATGTTGAAAAATGAAGGAAAAGGGAATGGAAGGAAAAAATTTTTGAAACATCGTGGCCCCTTTTTTATCTTAGAAATACTTCAAAGAGTGAAAAGTGGATGAATTTTTCATTTATTGAAAGTTTTTTTCAGGGGAAAAATTTGTTGTCACGTTTTCGTTCGAGCCCAACACATTGTTATACCTCTACAAAAAAATTAATATTTTACCTCATCGTTAATTTTTTATTCACTGACAAGGGAGGTAACGAAAAATTTTGAGCCCAAACAAAAATCCTAGAAATTGTGTAAGGGAGCGACTCAAATTTCGAGAAAAATGGGGGGGGGGGGGTTGAGAATTCAAAATTAAACAATGAATTTTTCAAAAAGTTTGTAAAAAACCTGTTATTTCAGTGGGGATGGAGTACCGTTAGGGGTATTTCAAGTAGGCAAAGGTAAATAAATACCTACAGATTTAAACGAAGAAAAATTGAAAAATGGCGAGATTTTCTTATTTTTTGTCAAAATTACTGATTTTTTCTGATAAATGGGACATTAACTGAGAAATAAGTAAATTTTGAGCGAAAAATCAGTGAAAAATCATTAATTTTTAATGAAAATTATTTCACTGATTAAAAAAGACAGAATTTCTGCAAATTAAACTTATCTAAATTTCAGAGAGGCGGTACATAATGTTTATTCAAAGAAATTAGTTATTGAGGGAAAATTTTAATGAAAAATCATACTTTCTTTGGGACCATTCTTTTGGGATAAAAAAATCTCCTTTCCGAGCTTAAGGGAGGGACTCGACCCCCTTGAGCCCCCCCTGGTGCGCTCGTGAAATAATCCCATATCCAAAATTTCAGGTGCTGAAGTTCATTTCTTGAATTTAGGCGAATTCTTGAAATTTCAAAATACCTTTATCGCCCTGTAAAAATATGAAAATTTGATCCTAATCCCAACGTAGAAAGCTGAAAAAATTGGTCTATACCCTATTTTCGACCTCCCAAATCGATTGAAAGCAGTTTCGAGGGACATTTCGGAACGCCACCAGAAAAATTTGAATTTCCAGCCGCTAGAGAAGAGGCCCATAAAAATGGCGATCTGAATTTCAATTACCTATAATTTCCCTTTCAGGGAAAAGTGGAGCCCCAAAAAATATGAATCTGAGCTCAAAGGTCATGAATTTTAGAAAAAATTCGGGGTTTCAAATAGATTGAGAGGTCACCCAATATTGGTTACCCGGATTATTGGGCTAAATCATAGGACCCCTTTTTTATTAGGGATTTTCCTCTAGCGCTGGGAAAAATTCAAAAAATTTTTTCTGGAGGGTTTCCGAAAATCTTGATGAAACCGGTTTTCATAATTGAGTAGGCAGGTCAAAAATGGGGGTATATACCAAATTTCAGCTTTTTTCGTTGATTAGACGAAATTTTATTATTTTTGCAGGGCGATAGGTAATTTTGAAATTTTAAAAATTCTCCAACAATTCGAGAAATGAACTTCAGCACTTGAAACTTTGGTATGGAGTTCTTTTTTATGATCCACTTTCGAATTCTATGTTTTGTTTGGGCTCAAAATTTTACCTTATTAGTTGGGATACCTCCCCTTGTTAAGACAAGTCGAAAAATTGCAGTGGGCTTGCGTGGAATATATTACAGGGTGTATAACAGTCCTTTCCGGCCTTATGGTTGTTATAAATTGGGCTCTGACGAGTCCTTCCGGTCCTTCGACGTCCTTATATTGAGTATAAAAGTCCCCCATTTCAAATTTTGAGACTCACCCGCCAAAAGCTAAAATAAATCACTAATATTTGAAATGTCGCTAGTGGCAACTTTGTGTGAGATGATGAAGGGATGATATTGGTGCCTGAAAAAAGTTCAGCTTTTGAATGCTCTTTTCTCCAAAAAATTTCGCCCTCGCTTCCCTCGGGTCAGTAAATTTACACAATTTCATTTTCAAAATAAGGTATGAAACTTCTTCCTTTCCCAGCCTAGGCAATTAATATTTTCAAGTGAAAAAATTGTCCTTCTCGCTTATCAAAGAAGGTAACGATCTCGATTGCAATTGTCAAAAATGTTTTGATTTTTGGGAAGGAAATCAGGAATGGGTCCATAGATATTGTTTTTTTCGAAAGTCTAAACAAAACACGAAAAAAAGCACAAATTTTACCTAATGAAGAAATGTTTAGATTCTGGATGCCCTTTTTTTCAAAAATTTTCGCCTTCGCTTCGCTTAGGCTCGGTGCGGTGAATTTATTTTTTTTTTCGAAATCATGGTAAAAACTCTTCTCTTCCATCTTAAACAATGTAATATTTTGAAACAGAAAAAATTTGTCCTCCTAAAATGAGTTTGAATTTTTTTGGTGGTGGTGATTGGGGGGGCGCACAGTGGTCCAGGAGACCCCTCAAAACGTGCGAAATTCAGTATCATAAAAAAAGAGCAATAAAAGTGGTTAAAAAATAGTGTACATATAGTTTTTTTGGTCGTAGATTACGAATCTGACAGAATATAAAATTGATTCGGGGCCAATGGGGAGGGGTTGTTAGGGAGGTGCTGAAATCGAAATTCACCTAAAAATATCGTGTAATATATCGAAATCTAGGTTTTTCGAGGTCGTAGATTAAAGAATATGCACAATAAAAAAAATTTAGAGGTCATGGGAGGGGGTGGGAGGGTGTGCTCAAATCAAAATTCACCATAATATCGCGTAGAATATTGAAATCTAGGGTTTCGAGGTCGTAGGTTACGAATCCGACAAAATTTTTTGTGAAAGTAAGAGGGAAGGGGTGGGGGTGCTAAAATTGGAGTTAAACTAAAATATTGTGTAGTAGATCAAAATCTAAGGTATTTTTGCGATTTTAGTAGTATAAATTAGGCCAAAAGTACAAGTGCCACGCCTCAGCACGAAAAATGTTATAGGTAAAGTGGTAGTTTCAAATACCCTGATTGACCAGTTCAGTTGTTCTCAAAATTGCGACATTCCACTTACAGTGGGGGTTAAACTTTTTCAACTTGACATTTTTTTTAAATGATAATTTTTTTGTAATTTGAAGTTAGGATGGACTCAAAAATATGCTGTGAAAAGTTGCAGCCGGCAACTTGTGACCCACCCCCGTATGAGGTCAATAACCCCTGCGGATATACGTTTTTTCACTGTAGCGCCGAAAGGAAGGGTCGGAGAGTGAAAAATGGTGAAATAAAAAATGTTCTACGTGAAATTTCCCACAAACTTGACCAGTTCAGTTGTTCTCAAAATTGCGACATTCAACTTACAGTGGGGTTAAACTTATCCAACTTTGAAGAAATCTGAAAAAATTCGTAATTTTATGTGTAATTTTTTTTGACAGTATATTTTTGAGCCCATTCTAATTTAAAATTACACATAAAATTACCGATTTTTTCAGATTTTTTCAAAGTTGGATAAGTTTAACCCCCACTGTAAGTTGAATGTCGCAATTTTGAGAACAACTGAACTAGTCAAGTTTGTAGGAAATTTCACGTAGAACATTTTTAATTTTACCACTTTTCCCTCTCTGACCCTTCCTTTCGGCGCTACAGTCAAAAAACGTATATTCGCAAAGGTTATTGGTTATTGACCTCTTTCCGAGGGGGGGGGGGGGGTAGCCGGCGAGTTGGGGGTGCAACTTTTTGGAGCATGTTTGGTAGCATATTATGTACAAATAATGTGAAATTCAGCTTTCCCCCAACGATTCCGAGGTTCGCGTAAAAATTTTGCTAAAATTCCTGGACCATAATTCATTTTATTTTTCAATACTTTAAATTTTGCTTTGAATACGAGTTATTTCTTTGATGCTTTTCTCAATTTTTATCAACATTTGAACGATTTTTATGAGAATATATGGAGTTTATTATGTTGTTTCGTACAATCAACGAATTTTCAAATAATTTTTGAGATTTTTTGAATTTTTCGTGATTCTATAATTTTTTTTCCAAGATTTGAGGAATTTTTACCACGTTTAGAGCAATTATTTGAAAAAAATTTCAATGAAGCATAATCAAAAATTATTTTAAACCTGCAATATTTTGAACTGATTTTTCGTGTCTTTGAAACAGTGAAAAAATTTCAAGCTCTCGACAATCAAAAATCATGAATTCATGACTCAATCGAGATAAATCAATATTTTGGATTGGGCAATCTCGTCTTTCTACTTTTATAAGTATTAAAGGTGATTTGTGCAAATTAAATTAATCTACCAAGGTACAATACTTCTTCACAGATCACTCAATAATAATACCTATACTGATGAGTTTCGAAGGTCATCTCAGACACCCAGTTACCCAAACCGAAGCCGCCTAAAAGCCGATTATTTTAACGACTCCGGTCGTTATTCGGTTTAATTTCGAGACGAATTGTTAAATTGGAACTCATAAGCCGCCGCATCCTCTACCGCCGTTTCATTTCCCAGAGTGAAACAAGGACTCGAGGGTGGCGCGACGCATTAAACGTGAAATTAAATCCACTGTAAGATAATTTGGAAAAAGGTAAACGACAAAACGATTTTATGATTTATTATCCCACCGATTCCGAAATCCTTTCGATACAGTTTTCTTAAAGAGCCGATAATTTATGCGGATACGCCGGCGGAAATTTAAATTGTTTGGCATTCTGTGCTGTGCGCTGAAGATGAGATGTACACTCGGCGTCTCCTTCTCTAACTCTCGTACGCCAAACAGACCAGGTTTTACGATCGTATTTAAAATTTACACGGTAATAAATTCATTTCGAATTAACGAAGATAATAAACAAAATTTTCCCTCGTGTTCTTTATTCTTATATACGTATATTACAATATCTTACCTAATATTAAGTAGAAACGATGGCGTTTGTATATAAGTTTAGCTGCTCGTTACCGAGAGAGAAATATAGACACCATAGGCGAGAAATAGAGACTACTTCCAGTCTACCCCTTATACCATATAGCTGTTTGGGTTACTGCCGATGCCGATACCGAGCCAGAGTCGTATAATAGTATTATCATTCGCCACCTAAGTTAAGAAAATGTCGAACTGGAATGAATAGCTTAATCGAGCGCGCAGCCCAGCCTTCTTCGGAAAGTTATAATTAAACGTAGATAGCAGCTTTTAAAATATACATCGAAGTGATATTCGACGATGGGCAGAGTGCAGGGTCCTAGAGGTATGGTATAGAAGATACCTTGCGAAGAGGGTTTACTTAATTTTTTTCTATCCGAAATGTTATTTACGAGCCGCGACCAGGCCGCCTTATTCAATGCTAAAGGTTAATGCGAGTGTATTTTGATGAATTAATTTTACAACTTGGCTTACGTACGGTGTTCTTGCGATAATGATGGTATCGATGATGTGCTGAGAAGATGAAAATAGTTGGACGGACGAGGGGAGAAATCCGGAAATTGAATCGAGTCGATTTTGAGAATTATTTCGTCGTTCCGTGTGGGTGAGGAATTTTTGAATTAGAAGGATCGATATTTCTTTAATTACGATTTTAATTTGTTTTTAGCACGTACGTGTACTTGCCATAAATGAGTCGAGGTAGATGAATGAATTTCAAGTGTTCAGGACTGCAGAGGGCAGAAAAAATTGAATTTGGCATTATTGGAAGGGAAGAGGTTGAAAAATTCCGGGCAAGATGGAATTTTTTCAACTCTGAATGCAATTTTATAAATGATTTAGAATGAACGTAATGATAGAAACAAATTTTGTCATTGTTGTGGAAGCAAGCCCCAGGGTTGCGGTGAAGGTATATTTTTGATGAGCAACTCATCGTTGATTTTTTTTGGGGGGCGGGTTTCTTAACACGTTTATAACTAGACGGATCCCTCGAATTAGACAAAAAAAATAGTGGATATTTATTTTCTAATATAGGGAGGTATGCCAACTCAAAGTAAAATTTCGAGCCCAAACAAAAAAAAATCGAAATTACATCATAACAGGATCTTGTACCCAAAATTTCAGATGCTGAAGTTTATTTCTCTAATTTTGGCGAATTTTTGAAATTTCAAAATTACCTCATCGTCCAAAGAAATATGAAAATTTGATCTAATCAACGAAAAAAGCTGAAATTTGGTATTTACCCTATTTTCGACCTCCCGAATCGATTAGGAGCGGTTTCGAAACGTTTCGGAGCCACCAGAAAATTTTGGAATTTTCCAACACTGGAGAAAAGCCCATAAAAATAGCCCATATGCACTTCAGCAACTATAATCGCGGATAATCCATATTGGTGACCTATTTGATCGAATAAAATACAATTTTCCAAAATTCGTAACTTTGAGTTCAACTTTGCATTTTTGGGCAAGAAATTTTTCTGGAAAAAATTGAAAAATTCGCCTAATGCGCATACATCGAGGTAAAAAGTTGAAACTTGGTAGATACCCTATTTTCGACCTCCCGAATCGATTGAAAGTGGTTTCGTGACGTTTAGGAGCAATCAGAAAATGTTTTAATTTTTTCTAGAAAAATTTCTTGCCCAAACCCGCGTATTTGAACTCAAAGTTACGAATTTTGGAAAATTGTGTTTTATTCGATCAAATAGGTCACCAATATGGATTATCCGCGATTATAGGTGCTGAAGTGCATATGGGCTATTTTTATGGGCTTTTCTCCAGCGTTGGAAAATTCCAAGATTTTCTGGTGGCTCCGAAACGTCTCGAAACAGCTTATAATTGATTCGAGAGATCGAAAATAGGGTATATACCAAATTTCTGCTTTTTTCGTTGATTAGATCAAATTTTCATATTTTTTTGGACGATAAGGTAATTTTGAAATTTCAAAAATTCGCCAAAATTCGAGAAATGAACTTCAGCACCTGAAATTTTGGGTACAAGGACCTGTTACAATGTACTTCCGATTTTTTTTTGTTTAGGCTCGTTGGGATACCTCCCTTGTGAGTAACTTTTTAAAGTACTTACTCGCTTGATAAGATGGCTTAGGATCTTTCCTGGTAAGGCTATTCGGTTAAAATTGTCCCAAAATGTTACTTTTAGTATAAAACCCTCAACAAATTTTGACCCTCAACTCCCTCTCCTTCCGAAATTATCGCAACTCCAATGCCAAAAATTCAACATGTGATATCTCTGAAAGGAGTGAATAATTTTTTTTGAATTTTCACAGATTATACGTCTTGACGAATAGTATGCTTGAGATTTTTTTCAAAATTTTCAGGTCACAGTTTTCCAATTATTTTTTCATGTTGAAATTTTCAAAAAAAAATTAGGCGAGTATCAAGAGGAAATTATAATTATGACTTCAAAACCTCCCTTTAATGTAAATACTTCCCTGGACATTGATTTGAGAAATAAATTTTAAAATTTTTTTCACCTGCTCATTTCAATTTATTTTCTGGTGGTGGAAGTGTGATTGGATTGAAATTCAGAAAAAGAAATACCCAAAGTTGACGTCATTTTTAGGTATAAACGTAGGACAACCAAACAGATTTTTTCGTTTCTGACAGATTTTGATTGATCATTTTTTCATCCTACTAAATTTATATGACTCTTTCAGGATAAATAAAAAAAAAGTGCTACTGCTAATCAATAATTTTTGAATTTAAATGAACGATTTTGCACACCCATTGTTTATTTACACCGTCAAATTCGGGTGGGCACAAAAATTCTCATTTTTTCAATGTTGAGATATAAAAAAAATTTCGTACATTTACGGACAAAATTTAAGACTTACTTATTATGGTCATTTAAAAAAATTTTCTCATTATTTTTCAAAAAATATGTTTTTTTAGATGTGAAGCTTAAAATTTTAAAAAACTCAAAGTTAAATAAATTTTCGAAATTTTTTTCAACTTTGGAAGTAGGTCTAAGGTGTCAAAAATTATTGCCAAAATAAATTGG
>JAVBJF010001082.1:0-21822 GCA_033439095.1 Pseudococcus viburni | reverse complement strand
TGCTCGAAGGCGCGGAAAGCTTTAGGAATTATGGACTTCGAGTTCATAAAAGGCTATAGACTTTATTGGGCTGCAAACGAGTTCGAGGAGGCATTTTATCATCTTTAGTTTCTTCAAATAGTCTGATGGCCCGAGATTCTAAAAAGCTTACGATTTAGATACTCGTGCCATAAGGGGACAATTCTCATTGTAATTTGGATGAGACTGTAAATTTTACTTCAAACAAGTAGGCAGTACAGTAGTTGGTCGCCGTTGAAATATTACCGAAATTGGAACCGGATGATGTACCACCTGGGAGTAAATGGGGATACCTCAATTACTTCTTACCCAAATAATTTCTCGCAGGAAGTACTCCAACTCGGCATTTTGTTATGGGAAAAGCCTCGAGTTACTCTCCAAATACTACTTTAATTACGCCGAATCGCGAGTATAATTTGTAATTGTTCTAAATAAGATTTTGAAATAGTTTTTTGAAGTATAATTTCAGTACAATCCAAGAAAATAGTCAAAGTATATTGTGAGCAATATTTGTGAACCTTTTAAACATATTATTTGTCCAAAAAAGACGAGCAAGCGTGCGTTTTCGAATCAATAAAGATATCATTCGTACCTATCGAAAAATGCACCTAAAGGGATATTTTTAATTATTCGATTAGAACCGACTTCTCTATCTCTTTTTTTTATCCCCGTTGAGCCTTAATTATCTTTTGTTTTCGCTTTTTTCAGAACGTTCGATTAAGTAGAATTATCATGGAACAGTCGTCTTCGTCCTCCAGTATATGTCCGAATTGTCAAAAAACGATAATGTAGAACGACGATCTGGCGTGTTTTCCTCCGTCATTCCGATATTACAGCCCTGTGGGATACACTAGAAAAGGCTGCTGAAAGGATCAAAATGCTGATCAAAACAGGAATTAAAATTTCCAAGGGGGTAATAGAGGGCGATTGGGATAGCGTGAAAGAAACTGATGGACGCAACGTTCTGTTTATATAGTTTTAAGGAAGTAACCGTAAGGAAAAGTGAATAATTTATTTGTTTTTATTATAATAGAATTTTCATTTCTTCTTTCAAGTTTGTCAACTTAAATTTTAGAGTTTTATTTTATTTTATATTTAGATAAGTTTAATTTTATATTTTCAATTATTTTAATATTTAAAAAAAAAAAAATTTATAGGATTTTTTATATAAAAGAATTCTCTCATCCTGTTTGGGAAAAGATCAACTTACTACCTAGTAACTGTTCTTACTAATGTAAATCCATTTGTAAAGAAATCGCTCCGCTGGGAATTGTACGACTACAAAATCCTACATCTGCCGCGTACTTTTCTTTATAAGGATACTTTTTCGTTAGCCGATGTCAGTGAATTGCTATCGTTGTCGAAGTCGAAAACGATTGTAGCTAAATTACATACTGCTGCCTGTGATCGCGCATTACTAGAAATGATAGTGCTCAGTGTTGGGGACTTTCGCACCCCGGATGCGACCGGACACCTCAGATTCATGTTCAACGGCAGCGACCGTCAAGTCTGCTCGATTACGAAATGAGGAAATGCCTCCGATCGAAGAGGTCATCAATCAACAAGAGGCCCTCCCCTCTTCACCTGAACGGGTGATGGTATGATGAGGTGTTGGAGTGGGTGCATCAAGATGCGCCTCAAAACCAGGGGTCGTCGTTGGGAACCAGCAACAACGGTAGTGTAGTGGTGTTTTACTCGCCGTCGTATTATTTTATGCGCGAACCGCTACATTTTACAGATTGGTTTTTTACCCATCAAATACACGCCACGGTAAATTATTTCGATTATAGCGCGTGCAAATTGAGCATTACAGCCAGTATTGTTGCTCTCAACTACTACACGTTGTTTGATACGTGATTACGGCAATTTTCCCCACGACTCACAGTGGGCCCAGAAAAAATTTAGGAGGCCAAAATAGGAAAAAAAAGTTACATGAATAAAAAAAACACCGAGTGTCCCATGTAGTATGATATTCGAACTATCTTTTTTTAAATCCATTATCTATTTTGCACTCTTTATCTTTGATTTGGAGACGCGATAAGGAAGCCGATAAGTCAGTAGCAGTTGTTTACTGGATTTCACATCATATATATACGGACGCACGTTACTGACTGATATTCTCTAAATCGCGAACCGTACCAGGTACGGGGTTCTAACTTGGACCGATAGAATCCTCTGAATAACAGCATCCCCAGAAAAATCCAAAAAGTTCGAAATCTCAATTAGGCGATCCGCAAGAGCGAGTTGAAAGTTTGAGGAATTTTGGCGCGAGTTTTACAGCGACGTTTTTTCCGCTGCATCAGCAGTATTCATCTTATTCGAAGAACTGATAAGATGGTTTGAAAGAAATGAATACGTATAGAACGCGTATTTTTGTGGAAGCTTATAACCAATATCAGTTACATCCTACCATGATTAAATTGGTAGGTCCAAAATACTTAGATAGGTTCAGATGAGATTAAACACGTACATGTAAGTGATGAAGAAATCCATGTGGTCATTCATTTTTTTCCCATATGCATCAGTTTTTTATTTTTGAAAAATCATTACTTCTTACTTTATTAAAAACTAAAGTTACTGAACATTCAATAATGGGTACCTATTCAGTATCATGAATAATCCATCAAGACGTATTTTCAATTTTTTATGAATGGTTGAATGTTTTTTGATGTAGTTCTCCTCGAAGTGCAAGGTTGGAGCTACAATTTCAAAAAATATTTTAACCATTCATGAAAATGGGAAATACATTTTGATGGAAAAAGTGTATTAAGTGGGCAACCCCTTCGCCAAATTTGCTGGAAAGTCGTGAAATATGAATTTATAAATTTTGTGAAATGTGAGTTTTATAACTTTTGAAAATTGATGAACGTTTAATAATAGGTATAGTGTATCATCAATAGAGCTCTAAAAAGAAATGGACTTGGCGAAAATTTCTATAACAGGGTCTTTTGCTAGAAATGGTCTAGGTCCGTACTCTTAAAAATTCGGCCATGCCAGACCTGTTGTCCCCTCCCCCCAACGGTGGATAAAAGTCTAAAAAAGGGGGTTTGTTTCTCCCTCCTCGGGTTTGAATTGTAGGACAAAATTACCTCAGTAGTTTTTTTATCTTACCCCTACCCCTTTTAAGTGTAAACTTTACAAAGATAGATTTCTCATTGCAAAAAAACAACTTTATATATGAATTGATTAATACTGATGGCGAACAAAAACGTCAAGACAATCGCCGACTTCATACCTACTTTACAACTGCGGAGGCATAATCTCCCCCTCCCCAATTTTCATGGTGAAGTAATTTTTGCATCATGGGTGTCGATTCCTTATGTATTGAGATTGTTGGACACAAATATTACGTTATTTCCGAGTTCCACCGAGGACATTATTCTCCTCACTAACTCCTGAATATAGTAACTTTAAAAAAAAAAAACGTTTTGTAGGTATTGTGATGAATTTGAAAAAAAGTAAATCATTGATTTATAATATTTAATAAATAATGGTGAAAATTTTTCTAAAAAATTGATGAATAAAAATTTAATTTTTCGAAAACTTTTGAAAAAATTGTATAGGTACCTTGAGTAGAATGTATTTCCAAAAAATATTGTTCAATGAGAATTTTTCAAAAGAATTGACAAAAATTTCAAGTAATACCTTTTTGCAAGTCAGGGGTCTGACAACAATTCCACAAAATTGCTCTGGAAAACAGGACAACTAAATTTTTCGATCTGACCCTCCCCGCCCTTCAAAAAGATTACAAAAATAATTAGGAGAGGGGTCAGGGTGGGTATAGGGCTTTGATCGGAAAGTAAGTCGATATTTGAACTCTGTGATTTCAAATTAAAGAGAATCCATATGTGAAGCAATTTTTTTTTTTTTTGATTCTGATAGAAAATTTCCTTAAAACTCGAATGGAAGTAGTCCCAGACCTCAAAAGAGATTTTCAAGCGAGTTACGCCAATTTTTCTTGAGTAAAGTCGAAAAAAAATTTTGGAAATAAAAGGGACGTTAGGGTTTTTTTGAAAAGTAAAAGGGACTTTAGGGTTTTTTGGTGAAAATTTCGCCATTTTATTTATGTTCTGGAAAAAAATTACCAAAATTGTTTCAAAAATGGTCAAAATAACAGTCTTCAGCAATTTGTACCTCAAAAAATTTCAAAACCTCAAAGTTCAAGTTCATTTTAATAAAAGGGACCTTACGGTCGTTTGCTGAAAAATTTGCAAAATTACAACAATTGTTTCAAAAATAGTAAACTTTAAACGCGTTTTTCTCGAAAAGTGGTTTTTGGACGTAAGGTCCCTTTTACTGTGCGCCGTCACATATACCACACGCCACATATCATTATTAGGATTTATTTCTTGCACACGTTTTTTTAAAAATTGGATGTCGTAGGAGCTACTGAAGGACCAAATCAAAAAAATAAGGAAATATTCAAACTTAGTGTCCTCAAAAACCTAACAAACGACACGCCACACATCGTTTTTCATTTTTTCCATTTTTGACTTCATCGTTCATCAAGGGACTGATAGGGGGTTCAAAGGAAAGTATTCGAATTCAGTGCCTTCGAATTAGTAGAAATCGATATGTTACTTCACTTTTTCCATTTTTTAAAAAATTTTGACCAAAATTGAGGACCATTGTGTCCCCTAGAGAGGGTTGAGATCCGATCTTGAAAATTTGTTGTTTAGAAAAAGAAGGTGAATAGGTCTCAATTATTGCAATTTTTCAAATTTTTAAAGGGTAGCACTCATCTTTTGTACTTATCATGAAACTTGAGCGTTCACCACAAAAAATCATGGTGGTTATGTGAATATACGATTGACAGGAACTCATGAAAAAAATTTGAGAGAGATCCCAAGATCTTACTTCATTTTTGGTTTAAGTTTATGGCAGTACGCAGAACTGTAAAAAAAATACTTTATAATGTTGTTCATTCCAGAAAAAAAATAAAAAGGTGTTTTTTCTTCAAGTTGTCAGATGAGAATACATTAAAGCTGCATCACGCGAGTTATCCCTAGACGTACCTATACCATACCGTATTGAATTTTTAACAAAATTTTGAAAAAATTAACTTTGAAAAAATGCTAAGAAAGTGATTTTTAACACCCATTTTTGAAAATTTCGATAATTGTAAGTTCTAAATTTTGTCATCACAAGTTTTCAAAATTTTAATCTAATATTTTGAAATTTTTTGGCTCATATTAGTCTTTACACCTTTCAATTTTATAAAAAATGAAAAATTTTGTGCATATTGCATAACTAAATTTGAACAAAATGTTGAAAAAGATGGCGTAAAAAAATGTTGGGAAATTTAATTTTTAAACAAAATTTTGAAAAACTAAATAACCACAAATTCTTAATTTGTCAAATAAAATTTTCAAAATTTTAAACCAATATTATTTTTAAAAATTTTAAATTCATATTTTCTCTACTTCAATCTTCACTTTTTCCAATTTTTGAAAAATGAAAAAAAATTCTATCAACACTCTACAGGACAGGAAGATTAGCTTGCTTTGATTATTTATATACTTCGTAAACTATATATAATCAAAGTAGCTTGGAAAACAGAACTTCACTTCTACCAAATTTTTAATTTAAAAAAAAAACTAAATTTATTTCTTCGAAACTTAGATATTTCTTTCAGTTTAACGTTTTTCATGTACTGATAGTCTAAAATTAAATTAATTTGTAGACATGTTTATGTACAGTTTAAAACAGTACCGGAGAGGAGGGGGTTGGGCCGCGAAGCGGCCAGGGGGCGAAGCCCCCTAGTTATTGTATATTATCATTCAGTGGTAACATTTGCGTTTTAATTTTCGAAGTGAATGTTGTTCTTATTGCATTTTTCGTGCTGAACAAGAATATGTGCTCGTTTTTGAGTTTTGTTGAAGTGTAGATGGAGAAAATCGCATTCTAAGTAAGTACTATTTTGTCATTTTGGATTTATAAGATGTAGGTCTACAAAAAATTCCCATCCGATCCCATACAAACTTTTTCAGCCAAGTTCTTCCTTAAAGCAAGCATTTTCACCTATCATAGGTATTTTGCGCAACTTTCGGCTTAAATTGCACTTTTACTCAAAAATATGGGCTATTCTGTATCAACTTGAACCAAAAATGAAATAGGGTCTTCTTATTTCGGTCAAATTTTTTTACGAAATCCACCCGATGGTCTAATAAAATAATTGACATTATTTTCAACTTGACCCTCGAAGAAGGTGGGGGGGAGAGGAGACTTCATAATTTTTGAGGAATTGCAATTTTTCTCCGAAATCCAATTTTGATGGATTATATCTCGTGATTGGATGTAATCAAGGGGAAACTGTTTACGGGATGTCAAAAATGATAATAAAATTTTAAAAAGCTCAAAGTCGAACTTTGGTAATGAAAGCTCAACTTTAAAGCTGACTTAGAAGATAAACGCTAACATTTAAAAATCTGGAAAAATTACAAAAAATAACTCTTTTCACCCTTTTTTCAACCAAAAAAATTTCAAGATGGGATCTTGAAACCTCTCGGGGTGCAAGGACCCACAATTTTGACCAAAATTCAAAAAAATCAAAAACGTAGAGTAACATATCGATTTCTACTAATTCGAAGGCGCTGAATTCTAATATGTACTCAGTTTTTTCATTCGACCCCTCTGAACACTACTATTAGCCCCTTGAAAAGTTCAAAATTCAAAAAAATGAAAAATTACGTGTGACCAGTTGTTTGCTAGGTATTTGAGGGCACAATACGAATATTTGAGTATTTTTTGGATTTCCCTTCATTGCACCCATAGCCCTCCAATTTTGGGGAAAAGTATGTCAAGAGATTAAAATGGCGTTGGCATATCGGTTGTCACTAATTTTAAGTCGACTGAGTTCGGATATCGACTTATTTTTTCGGTCTTACCCTTCCCTCCGCTCCAATCGACCACCTTACATAATTATTGAAAAGTGAAAAACCGTATTGATCATCAATGTGAATTATTTGTTATAGATATGTCCTCTGAAATAACGAATCGTGATTTATTTCGCTATTTGAGGGAACATAAAATAAACATAAAGAATTCGTTATTGGTGCAAGAGAATTTGATTCAATTTATCGAGTCAAAATCGAATACCTCGTTATTAGATTATTTGAAGTCGTTATTGAAAAAGAAAATTGGTCACTTTGTTAAAAACTTGGTTCAAAAATGGAATTCATGTGCTCGTTTGGAAGGCAAATTTCTTTTGAAGGAGAAGAACTGGTTGGATCAAAAATTTCAAATGCCGCAGGAAAAAGGTAATTGCAGACATATTAATGGTACAATATAAATTTTTCATTGTATTGATATTTGTTAATATTTATGTAATGATAGTTAAGAGTAAAGAAAGCAATGAAAGTGACAGCAAAAATAGAAAACTTGACGAACCTTTACCTGGCTCTTCAAAAGGACCTGGAAGACCTATCAAATCATTTTCTGAATCTGCACCTAGGACCAAAAGAAGAAAGACTGCTACTAAAGGTAAAAATATTTGAATTTTGAAAATTTGTTGTAAAAAAATGTATGTAGGTAAAAATCCAATTATTTTAAAATTTCAGGGAGTTGTTTAGTCGACTCCTATTGATTCCCTTTTTTGAGAGTATGTACAAATTAAGATGTACGATTCTATTTCCCAGGGAGGCCTGGAAGGGGGTGTGTATGTACGAGTTGATTTCAAACCTTTTTCAGCTTCTATCGAAATAAAGAAAAAATTTTAATCTTGGGTACCTATCAACTTCAAGTTGAAAAAATGAGGGAAAACAGAGGTATTTAAAGTAGAAAAAAATGGATAAAATATTTTAGAAGTGGAAAAAATCCAAGAAAATTTCAAAATTAAAAAAATTGGAGAAAACCCTCTGGAAAAATATAAGGTAAACATAAAAAAAATTGAGGAAAAAGTTTAGGTTTAGTTGAAAACAATTCAAAAAAATTGGGAGTTAAAAATTTGAAAAAAATCTTGAACAAAATTTGGAGCAAAAAATTCAGAACCAAGGAAATTTTTTTTAAAAATGGGAATCAATTGACCAATCTTGTCCCATAAATATTTCTTTGGAAATCAACTCAACAACAGCTTATCTATTTGTAACGAAAATTAAAACCAAAATATAGGTAATTGTAAATTTATTTTTAGCTTCCAAGTTTACAACTCCTGAATCAATCGCATTAACAAGATATAAACTACAAAAAAAAGGCCAACGAGCAGAGTCGAGTGTCTTACATGAAATGTCACAACGTAACATCGCAAAGAAAGTGAAAAAAGAATTATTTCACCCTACACAACCTATACCTTTGACAAGTGACGAAGCAGTGGCCCATATAATGGAGAATGGTCTGACCAAGAACCAATATAAGAATATACGACTGCAAAATAAGGACCATAAAGCAGATATATATCCAATATACTCAGAAGTTCTCAAAGGGAAGAAAATGTGTTATCCGCACGGAATAATTGCTTCAGACCAAGGATGTGTAATTCCATTACAGTCATTGTTAGATCATACAGCTGAGCGAATTTTTAAAGTTATTAGTGAAATTGAAAAGAAAAAAGTTGAGGTGGGAAAGTATGAGGTGATTTATAAATATGGAATCGATGGAACCAGTGATCAAGCTAGATATCGTCAAAAATTTGAAAATGTTGATCTCGCTAACATTGATGAAACTAGGTAGGTATAGTATAAAATAATTGTCTCCAGTGTATTTTGTTTACAACTAAGCAAATCCTTTTTTTTCAACAGCTTATTAGTGGTTTCCATAGTACCTCTACAGGTAGTAAAAAAGATCGATGACCAAGTTGAAGTAATCTGGATAAATACATCATACTGCTCTCCCTTATTTTGCCGGCCGATTTCTTTTGAATTCCGAAAAGAAACCGATGAGAGCACCCAAGAAAAACACACAGAAATGGTGGAGCAAATTTCTCGTTTGGTCCCAACTATTTTACTAGAAGGAGTTTCTGTTTCGCATCGCTTAGTTTTAACAATGATAGATGGAAAGGCACGTCATATTTTTTCTTGTTCTCATTGCCTACCTATGTTACCTACTGTTTGTGCAAAAAAAAATCAAAAAATACCATGATTCATTTTTTAGGCTACTTCAGCACTGACAGATGTTAGTTCACAATCCTGCCAGATTTGTGGGGCCACGCCCAAACAAATGAACGAGTTGGAACGAGCAAATATTGTAGGTGATCCTAGTTCGATTGGATATGTAATTTCTGTACTACATACTAACATACGCATGTTCGAACTGATTCTTCATGTAGCATATAGATTGCAAATTCAGAAGTGGAGGGTATGAGTAATAAATATTTATTCAAATTCATGTTTACTGGAAAACTGGTGCTATTAATTCAATTTGTAGGTTTTAACAGATGTACATAAACAAATAAAGGAGGAAACAAAAACTAGAATTCAAGATCAATGCCAAATAGAGACTGGATTGTTGATTGATGTTGTTTTACAAGGTACGCAAATAAAAAAATGATCTTGAAAATGTTGAAAATTTAGCAATTTCATCATAAACTTTTTTGTTCTTTTTTCACTATTTAAAATTTATTTAAAATGTTTGATCAGAAGAAATTACGAAAAAAATCAAGTTGAAAACACTTTTTTAAAAAAAATTAAAGAGAAAAATTTAAAAATCATTGGAAAAAATTTCAAATTAGAAGAAATTTTTTAAAGAATACGAATAAAGAAAGAATTGAAAACCCAGGCCAAAATTTTAATTCAAAAAAATTGGCATTCAAAACTTTTTCAACTTAACAATCTTCAAATTAAAAAAAAAATTAGTTCATTAAAATTTTCTTCCAACTTGAAAATAATTTTTTAAATTTTTTCCCAATCTACAAATAATTTTGAAAAAATTTCAAAATGCTTCAAAAAATTGAGAGTAATATTCATGCATGTTCTCTAGGGAAAGGAACCACTAACGATGGTAACACAGCAAGGAGGTTTTTTAAAAATGTGGCTAAGTCTGCGGAAATTACGGGAGTTGATGCCGATTGTACTTTTAAAAGCTATAAATTCGGGGAAACCCATCGACATTGAAAAATTTAGAACTTATGCGTACACGACTGCGGAAAGATTTATACTACTTTACCCTTGGTATAATTTGCCGGCTCATGCCCATAAATTATTATTTCATGGTGCAGATATAATCCACAACTCACTGCTACCTATAGGTGAGTTACCTCAATTTTATGGTTACACCATGGGAAAAACTCCTGGTTTATTTTATAACACATTGCATTCTTGTTTATATTAGGTATGCTATCTGAAGAAGCTTCAGAAGCTGCCAATAAATTATACCGCAAGTTCCGTTTGGGTTTCACGTTGAAAACTACGCGAACCAGAGTGAATCAAGACTTGATCAACCGGTTACTCGTATCATCTGATCCTTTCATCTCAACTTTGCGGAAGAAGCAGACGAGAAAAAAAAATATGCCGCTGGAAGCCGAAGTTACAGAATTACTCCAACAGACTGAAGAAGAGATCAAAGAAGAGAGTGATGAAGAAATCGAAGAAGAGAGTGATGAAGAGAGTGGAGAGGAGTGTGAAGAAGAGAGTGAAGAAGACAGTGGAGAAGAGAGTGCAATGGAGGATGATACAGAAGTAGTTTAACCCATTTTTTCCTTATATTTTTTAGATGTTTGTGTTTGTTTTGTTATGTTGTGTTTTACATATAAACTTTCATATTGCTTGTTATGTTTCAAAATTTTGACTTGTTTTTATTCGGAGTCCCCCTGTTGGTTTTTTAAACAAAATGACTTCGAAAATCGACTCAGCAGGTCAAAAAACATATATTTTGATACCCAACTTACCCAAATTAGAAATTTTGAGTTTGGCCCCTCCCCCTTGGGCCCCCTTTCGACTTTTTGATCAAAATGACTTCGGAAATGGACTCAGCAGGTCAAAAAACATACATTTCGATACCCAACTTACCCAAATTAGAAATTTTGAGTTTGGCCCCTCCCCCCTTGGGCCCCCTTTCGACTTTTTGATCAAAATGACTTCGGAAATGGACTCAGCAGGTCAAAAAACATACATTTTGATACCCAACTTGCCCAAATTGGAAATTTTGAGTTTGACCCCCCCCCCCTCGGGCCCCCTTTCGATTTTTTTATCAAAATAACTTCGGAAATGGACTCAGCAGGTCAAAAAACATACATTTTGATACCCAACATGCCCAAATAAGAAATTTTGAGTTTTGCCCCTCCCCCCCCAGGGGCCCCTTTCCATTTTTCAGTCAAAATAATATTAAAAATGGATTCAGCGGCCTCGAAAACCCCTATATATGAAGTTTCAGAATTTTGGCCTCCTAAATTTTTTCTGGGCCCACTGTGCGACTTATTGCCGGACGACTTATTTTTGCAATTTTTTTTCCGACTGCTGAGCGAGTGTGCACCCGACGCAGTGTACATGGGATGCAGCGCTGAATCGGACACTCTACTATCAACAGCTGCAGCGATTGGTGACGACGACGACTATACTGCTCAACTCTGCCATAGAGCTGTTATGAATATCGATATTTACCGATATTATCGATATTTTGTAATATCGAAAAGTATCGATACTTTTCACGATATCGAATCAGTATCGATATTTTTGTTGTTTTTTTGGTCTCTCTTTTCCAAGGGAAACCAGTGATTGATCCTCTCCGTCATTCATCTTCTCCGTTATTTATCCGTTCCCGTTCGTTAGAAAATTAATAAAAATAGCAAAATGCATTCATCCTCTCCGGCATTTATCCTCTCCATAATTTATCCACTTTTAAAAAAATATTTGAAATCAAAATACATTCATCCTCTGTTCTCAATCTTCTAAAATGACCAAATGAAATATCGATATTTTCCGATATTATCGATATTTCTGAAAAAATATCGATAAATATCGATATTTAAAATTTCTCAAAATAACAGCTCTACTCTGCCATCACATCGAGGCAATACTGAGTAAGAGCACGCCGTGCTCGGTGGTGACGAATACGATGAGGACTGATGAGGACTACTAGCCCCGGCGGCTATGATTCGAGTCTGGTAGACTATGTCATATGTGAGGACGATGATTGGTATGAAAATGAACGTGTCAACCAAATATACGATGAATTGAAATATTTTTTTTTATTGATAAATTTAAATATTTTTTTAAATAATTTTATTATATTTTTTTATTATAAATTCAAGTAAGTATAATTTTTTACTATAAATTAAACTTTTTTTATTAATTAATTTTCTCTAAAAAATATTTTTTTTTATTAACTTAATTAAAAAATTATTTATTTTTGAGGCAGGAAGCGTCCTTAGGCAAAAAAGAGTTGCAAAGACAAGGGCGGCACTGAAAAACTCGTTTTGGTATTCTGTCATCCCGGAACGACAAAAGATCAGTGTGACTTACACATAAAGTTTAAAGAATAATACGTGTGGACTAAAAAAGATAAACTGTCAAAAGATGTGGCCTAGAGTTGCCATTTTCGTGAAGTAACCTTGATTATGAGTATTTAGCGCGTACTCTAACAGATACTGATAATCAAGGTATTTTAGCACAGACTCCTGCACCCTCCCCGGCGCCCACCCCGTTAGATACGGAAGAAGATTATACGTTTGACGACGCTGTGCGGGAATCTGTTGAAGGCCAACGCGAATTAATCAATCGCGGTCGCAGAATAATTAATAAAATCGACGCTGCGTTAAAACACCAACCCTCGGAACCGAAATTGGGTAAATATAAACATTTTTTAGACGTAAAATTCGAATTGACTTGATCTAAACAATTTGTTTAATTGCAGAGTTGTCGATCGACCAGTCAATCGAAGCCACAGAAAGACATTTACTCGAATTGTATTCGCTGAAACACGGAACTACGAGACTGCAACGCTCAGCTTGGGAACCGGCGCTCCTCGACTTGAGAATCCAGGCCACCTCCCACGAACTGCGTGCCCTCCTCAGCGAAGGACGAAAAATTTGGGGCGAAACAAACCCATTTGAAGGTGTTCAACGTACGACCATCACCGCCACCCCGCAAAACAAAGCGGAAGTACGCCAGGTGCTTAGAAAATTAAATTCAATCACCCAGTTTTTCCCAAAGGAAGACGAGGCGGTACCGCGCGGCCCAACTAGCGATCCAGCTGATTTGCCGGAGCCCGTTTACGAAGAGATGGTACAGATCAAGAAAACCACAACCAAGTTCGTTCTCGGCATCGAGTTAAATAAGGTAAAATTTTTCCCAAAAGAAGAAAATTAAAAAATTTTTCCCTATTTTCTGAACTAGCTGCGTGTCATACCGACAACGTACGAATTGAGACAACAGTCTGCGCCCATGCTACTCACGTTTGCTAAAATATTAGCATGCGAAACCCCGATGGGGTTCCCCCCATTGAGCAGGTTTTGATCGAGCAAGAGGCCCTCCCATCCTCGCCTGAACACGTAGTTTCCTTTCCGAATCCTATTTCCTTTTTTCATTGTTTTTCTTCACAATTAACGTTTTAAGCTCTCTTTCAACTTCTTAGGAATTTCAGCACCGACAGCAGTCTCAAGCTCGTTTTAAGCTCTTTTTCAAGTGTTCTGATTCTTACTTCGATAGATGGTGGCAACTCAGAATCGAATAGTTGGCTGATTATGGGGAAGAAAGTAAAAAATGATACGTTTTGCTGAAGTGAAAATCATGTTTAATTCTCGAAATTAATCGATTAGACATCGTGATTACCTGTTTCAAGAAGATCTAACGGTAAAAATATTGCTTTCTGAGTATAGTCGAAAAAATTCCATAAACGACGTCGACATTCTTTTATTTGTCCGCCGAGCTCGGTAATTGAGGTGGTTGGTTAATTCGAAAGAAATTTCACTTTTAAGAACAGTTTACTTGAAAATTTAACCGCCTACAGCCCTTCTTCACGCGTCTACGCGGAGCGGCGCCAGTCCAGGGGAGGGTTTCTTCCGAGAGTGAATAAGGAGGGTGAATTAAGAAGGAAAAAAATGAAAGAAAAACGAGCTGACGTTTAACGTTTATCTAATTTATTTAAAACTTTTCTATCTTCGGACGTTATTTTCATCTTCTTATATTTTCCGTTCGTTGTATTCTTTATATTCAATTTTTTTCAAGTATGTAAATTCTTTTCTTTCGAAGAAACTGATTGCTAATTATACAAAACACAAACATCCTCGCAAAGTAATCAAAATTGTTGAAAGTTTTTATACAAACTTAATTAAAACTTTTTGGATTAGCTAGCAGGTAATTAACTGGTTTATTCAGCTAGTGTTTGAGAGAGCGAAAAACGGAAAATGTGTACCGAAGTTTTCGCACAAATAACAAAAGTTAACGACGTTTTATCGAATTTAATTCTGGGGGGTTTCTCGTGTACGGATATTTTTTTGCTGCTGGTTTCCTATCGTCCTTCGATGGCGGTTCGCCCTGTTCTTGATGTGTGGCGTTCATCTCTGAATTTTAATTACCTCTTTGCGGGTAAATTATGGAATTAGACTATACAAACAATTAATTGAATAAAAACTCGACTCTCGTGATAATTCAAGATATTGAATACGTGTATAGTTTTCTACGTGATGAGAAAGAAACATGATTAATCGTGTTTTTTTTCCATAATGACACGATACTTCTTGTGATCAGTTTTCTGCTAATCATCAGGTTTCCAACTTCATTGAAAGGAAAAGATTAAGAAAATTTGGAGTGTTGACACTGAAAAAAAAAAAAAAAAGGATAAAAACTCACTCTTTTCCCACATCTGAAGTCCGAAATAATAATTGAGACATTCTAAAGTGATTCGAATTCGCGATACTTGTTTTGGGGTCAAAATATCCATTACAAACGAGCACAGAAAATTCACCTAAAAATGCACTTCTGGGACACGCTAGCCTAAAAATTTCATGTTTTGTGGTTTTATATGAAAAGTGGACTTCAGGAATCGGGCACTATAAATTATTCAGTTTTGGCAAGTGGTGATGTGACTGCGCGTTTCTTCGCTTTTTTCAAAATCAAATCGACAAGAAATCATGACTAGATATGTTTGTTTTAAAATTTTCTAATAAAGCTAGGCCCGTGGTTGAATTTTTTCATTTCTCCCTTTGTCTGTTTCCTTTTTTTCGTTCTCGCTATGGCTAACATAGACAAAGATGCTATGGATAACTTGGACGAAGACGAACTTTATGACAAATTCAACAATTCCTCTGACATTGACGTTTTGGACGATGATGGTACGTAGCTCAGCCTGTGCTTGAAACCCACATTTATTGTTTCTTCTGCTCATTATTTAATATCGTTCCTAAAATCTTGTTTTTTTAAATCGTTTTCACAGATATAGTACAAACATTTTAGCTAAAATAAGGCCCTAACCCCAAAAAAATTAGCAGGAAGGGGAAGTTTTGTATATAAGCTCAGTAAAGTATGTATTTTAATATTCCCGTACTTCCCTAAAATCGGTGAATATTTTGACCCCCTTTTGGGGGGTGAGGGGGTTCAAATTTTCGTTTTTCGGCTATAACTTTCAAAATTACGTATTTACGAAAAAATTGTTGAAACAAAAATTGTAGAGAATAAAAAAACAAACAATTTTGTTACATACAATTTTTTCCTAGGACGTCATGGGAGGGAGCTAGGGTCTTTAGAAAAAACTCAATTTTGAAAATTTCCCATTCCCAGAAAAAATCATCAAAAATCGGGTTAATCGACTTTTAGGAGCGGCTCTTTTGCGTAGTACATCTTATTACAATGTAGAATAAAAAAAATGTATAATCGACCCCTTATCTCAAAGTGGGGGGGTGGACCCTCCGAAGAAAAAGTCGTATTTTCCCCCAAGCGTAGTTCAGCTGCAGTGCAAAATTTGAAAAATTGGTCCAAACAAACGTTGTAGAGCATCAAAAGACGAACATTTTACTTTTTTTACTTTTTTTCTACGTGGTCTTGGAGGCGAGCTATGGCGAAAATGAAAATGGTCGAACAAGTGGAGTTCTGAGGTTTTCATGAGCACTGGACTTGATTTTTATAATAATTTTGATCCTGGGACCCAAATTGGGTCCCAAAAGGAAAGTTTATTTAGTTGATGAAAAATTTTCCAACGCCGCGCTGCTTTTTTCTTTTTGCAATAGCTCGCCTCCAAAACCACGTAGAAAAAAAGTAAAAAAAGTAAAATGTTCGTCTTTTGATGCTCTACAACGTTTGTTTGAACCAATTTTTCAAATTTTGCACTGCAGCTGAGCTACGCTTGGGGGAAAATACGACTTTTTCTTCGTAGGGTCCACCCCTCCCCCACTTTGAGATAAGGGGTCGGTTATACATTTTTCTTATTCTACATTGTAATAAGATGTACTATGCAAAAGAGCCGCTCCTAAAAGTCGATTAACCCGATTTTTGATGATTTTTTCTGGGAATGGGAAATTTACAAAATTGAGTTTTTTCTAAAGACCCTAGCTCCCTCCCATGACGTCCTAAAAAAAAATTGTATGCAACAAAATTGTTTGTTTTTTTTATTCTCTACAATTTTTGTTTAAACAATTCTTTCGTAAATACGTAATTTTGAAAGTTATAGCCGAAAAACGAAAATTTGAACCCCCTCACCCCCAAAAGGGGGTCAAAATATTCACCTATTTCAGGGAAGTTCGGGAATATTAAAATACATACTTTACTGAGCTTATATACGAAACTTCCCCTTCCTGCTAATTTTTTGGGGCCAAAACCTATAATGTCTGTACTAATATTGAAGATACAAATATTCAACCTGATACCAAACTTGTAATAACAAAAACTACAAAGAAACGTAAAAAAAAGCTCAAATTGAGTGGGAGGCAGTTCCTCATCCCGAGCTACCGACAATTTTAGATCCAAATGAAGGGCAAAATACTTGCGTCAATTCAGCGCCCATTGATATTTTCAAGAAATATCTACCCGAATCATTTCTGAAAAGAACGGTTAAACATACTAACAAGTACATGGCCAAAACACAAAATAATGCGGTTCCAGTCACACTAAAAGAACTGAAAACCTATTTAGGATTAAATTTGGCCTTGGGGATACACAAACATACCTCGACTGAGAATGCTGAGGGCGAATGACACCGGAGTAGATCTATTCAGAAACAATATGGCGCGTAATCGCTTTCTACAGATTCGTAATGCTTTGCATTTTACCTCGGTGGAAAAATCTAAAACTGATCGACTAGTGAATGTGCGGCCTCTTTTCAATAGCATCAAAATGAGATGCCAACGGTTAAAAAAGGAAACAAACTTATCCATCGACGAACAAATGATTCCATTTCAAAGTCGACTCAACATAATCCAATATATCAAGAACAAGCCAACTCCTTGGGGCGTTAAAGTATTCGTTTTGGCCGGAAGTAGTGGTCAAATGTACGACTTCATAATTTATCAAGGATCAACCACGGAATTCCCCACCGATCTACTACAGAAATTCGGCGTAGGAGCGACGACTGTTCTGACATTAACGAAAACTCTCGCACCAGATAGTCATAACTTATATTGCGACAACTACTTTATTTCGCCCGCACTTCTGGAAGAGCTAAGAAGTAATGGAGTCAACTGCGCTGGAACCGCAAGAGTAAATCGATTTCAGAATCCGCCTTTCCCCGACGAGAAGAAACTATTGAAGGAGCCGAGAGGTACTTTCCAAGAAGTTACAACAAAAAATGGTTCCTTTGGAATGTTAAAATGGTTGGACACCAAGTTAGTGACGATAGCATCCAATTTCGTATTGAAAGGTAACCCAACAATGATCAGAAGATTCGATGAAAAAAACGAGGTCAATCGGTCATACTCGCCGAAGAGGAACAAATCAGGCACCCCCTAATGCGGTGGTGATCCCGCCGATCGCGGATCCACAGCCTCTAAATCTGAGCATACATCATAGACTCTAACTATTTCTTTTTTTTATAATTCTTTTCTTAATTTGTAATTTTTTGTTTATACGTATCTATCAAACAGCCTGAAGTAATCAACCTGTGCAATCACGGCATGGGTGGAGTGGATAGGTTCAATCAGCTAATTGGTTCTTACCGTATTGGGCACCGCGCCAGGAAATGGACGGTGAAATTAACGAATCACGCCCTAGACATGATTGTGGCAAACTCTTACGTAGAGAGCGGAGCTCAATCAGAGCATATAGAATTCGGAAAATCCATAATCGCAAGCCTTCTGTCTGCGGAACCTAAGGTGAATAATTTAGTATCATTCATTATGTTCTTCAAATTATTGTTTGACTTGTATTGAAATTTTCCACAGGTTACTGGACATCAAAGGAGCTCGAAAACTGTCCGAAAAAAAAAATGTTGCAAGAAAAAAAATGAAAACCTCCATCAAGTTCCATCAAAAATTCGTCTCAGTATGAAAACAAGGATGAAAAAAGTGCGCCAGCCTCATAAACATTTTGTTTAATGTGTTAGGTGTCAAATTTGCGGCATTGTTTACCATAGGGAATATGCCGATTCTACGTAGGACTATATAGTCCATGGACTATAGACACATAGTCCATGGACTATGGTCACGTAGTCCATGGACTATATGACGTAATGAATGGACTATCTAGTCATCTAGTCCAACGATTACGTCACATAGTCCATGAAACAGGAGTCGATTTTTTTACCACGTTTAAATTCGTTCCTAAATAAGTATCTTAAGTTATTCATAGTAGGCTCCTTACAGATAGACAAGGGCTAATGGTTTTTTCGTTTCCCTGATACCTGATCTCGCCTGGACTTGTTCCTACTTGATTTGTGCATGCAAAACGTATGTACAGTTAGGTTTCCCTGGCCACCCCGAATTTAAGCAAAAAGCTTAAGATTTGGAGGTGGAAACACTGGGATGAAAAAGGAGCATATTCATTTCATTCTAATATCTCGAATCATCTCGTATTGTATAGAGAAATCATCTTCTAATTATTGAATAGTACCTACCTATATTGTGGAAAAAAAGTTGATTCATTTTTGTATTCGTTTTGTATTTTTTCGAGAGCATTTTTCTTATTTGTTTTGTAATTTTTGGAAAGTGTATTTAATAATGGAGAGTGAAGATACTTTTTCTCGGAAATCATCATTTGTTGTCGAGAGAAACAAAAAATATGATGTAGATAACGTTTCAACCATCGATGGTTTCAACGCCATTGATTCTGATACAACTCTTCATTTTTACATTCGAAATGGCGCAGTTCACTGTGAACGAGCTAGTGTTTTTACGCAACGCACAAAATGAACTACAACCGGGGAAGATTGTTCGAATTACCGAAGATGGAACTTTCGCTGATATAGGATTATTCGGAGAAGTCCCGCGCACCTTGTATGGAGTCGAAGATAAATTTATGTTAAGTGATGATTAGAATCTTAAATTTTTCTAGCATTGCCCAAGAATTATACTATTTCTAAATGTAATCATTTTTTATTTTCACGTGGAATGAGAAAATCCCGCTTTTCGGCATCGCCAGATGTGAAGTATGTGAAGTTTTGAAATTCGAAATTTTGGGACTTCGAATTGCGAACAGTAAATAATTCAGTTTCGTTTTCATGATTTACTCATTATCATTTTTTCTCGAGTAATATTTATTAGTTATCACTTAGAAAGGTTGAATTCGGATTTAATTTCACTTATTATAATTATTCTTTTCTCATCCTTTACTTATCATTATTATTTATAGATATTATTATTAAAATTGAATTTGAGATTTTTTTTTGGTAATCTTATATTTGTTGAAATTATAATTTTGAATTGTACTCATTGGTATATCCTACATTTTTTCCAACTTCGATATTTGTTCGATAAAACTATTTCTAAAGATGAGATACATAATAAAATACAGGGTATTCCACGAATCGTCTGCCAAACGTAATTTTTTGGATATAACCGGATACCACTAAAAAAAAAAACAACACGAGAAGAACATGTTGCCTATTTTGAAAATTGAAGGGGCAAATGCTGCTTCCAGAAAAAACATGTCAAAAAAATTTTCCAACCACGGGAATGTTAAATACTTTGAAAACTGACAAATTTTCACGTCATGACTTTTTATCTAACGATAAGTTTAAAATTTAAGGGGCTACAAAAAAAATTGTTAAAAAAATTCTAAAAAAATAAACTAATCAATGTAATGGACAGTACGTTGAAAACTGAAAAATTTTGTTCTGTAGACTTTTTGTCTAACAAAGAAAATGAAAGGGGCTACGCGTCACTCAAAATATATGGGCTTCAAAAAATCGTCAAATTTTCTCAATTTTCAATGACCCTGAGTACTAGTACTATACATTCTCATGCTTGAAAAAAATTTTAACGTAATTTTTCTAGAAGCAGCATTTGCTCCTTCAATTTTCAAAATAGGCAACATGTTCATATCGAGGTTTTTTTCAGTGGTACCCGGTTATATCAAAAAAAAAAAATAGTTTGGCAGACGATTCATGTTTCGAACCCATAGACGTCCCAGAACTGAAACCAACCACACACCAACCAAGGAAGTTCCACCTCCATACCCTAGGCGAAGGAACCAATCTTAATAGCAAACAACTTTCCAATCATCGGCGACAATATCGTTCATGCAATATACCCAGGGCTTTCCAGCCAGTCAATAGTTTAAAGCCGATAGCCGATAGATTATGGTAGCCAATGGGGTTTAGCCAATAGCCAATAGCCAGTCAATAAAAAAGATTTAGCTGGTAGCCAGTCGATGACCAGCCAATGATTTTCCGATTTTCAGCCGTTCATAATTTCAATTTACTCGATGATTTTATCAAAAATTATTAAATTTTGTACTTATATTTCAAACATGAATATATTTATATCGTTTTTTTTTTCGAATTTTTCATTTATAATGATATTTTATGAAGTTTTGATTTTACCATGGTCATGTACACATCATGACGAGTATTTTAAGGGGTCACATGCTTTTTCAGCCAATAGCCAGTCAAACAACAGCCAATGAATTTTGGTAGCCAATAGCCAGCTTTATTTCAGCTAATGAAAAAATTCAGCAAATAGCCGATAGCCAAAAGCCAATGAAGATTGGCTGGAAAGCCCTGAATATACCGCGACACCTTGACCAACAAGGGATATACAAAACCGATCGAAACCTCAAACATCCATCGACCAGAAACAGATATACAACACTCAATAGAAACCATAATCAAACTTCCACCATTTGAAGGAGGTAGGCATACGGATACTGTAACTTACAGTATCCGTATGCCTACCTACTCTGGTTACCTATCTGCACCAGTTCCGAGACTAAGTCGCGTCATCCAGTTACCGACTCGTACATCCTTACACCGACTCGCCGGCCAATCCGGTACGCGACTTTACGCATCGCGTACTTTGATTTCCAATTCCAACGACAAACGGAGTAGACTCTGTCTTACTGCGTTCCGCTTTGAACTTGATAGGGCTGGGCTAATGGACCATGTAGTCCGAACCCATTCTTTCGTTATTATTCCTATTATATTTCTCATCTTCGATTCATCAAGGTAATTAATATCACACTTTATCAATTCATGGAACACCCTGCATATTACGTAGTTTATAGAAATATCTCAACAGGAAAAAAAATGGAAGTTCTTTTTTTTTTCAATTAGTAGGCATCCGTGGTGCTCAGATTCTTCACAATTACCGGAAATATAATAAAAGAAACCATGGGTAAGATTGAAAAATTTGTAAATTTGATACACGAATCTTCACCCCCTGACTCTTGAACCGAAACGAACGATGGCTTCAATAGTAAAAAATCCTGATCAAAATTATGAAATTTTCAAAGAAATAAAAAAGCTCGAGTTCCTTACCACCGGCAACCAGCTCCTCTACAGGGCATCAAAAGG
>JAVBJF010001081.1:0-21825 GCA_033439095.1 Pseudococcus viburni | reverse complement strand
TTTTTCCATCGCTTCACCCTTCACGCGAGATGATTTTAATTTAAACAATCACGACACCTCTCAACATCTCGTAAAATTAATTACTCGATTATAAAATTCTCCAACGTACGTTTAACCTAAATCATAATATGCTGACATAGGTTCGTATACGCACGATTACGCCCCCAATTAAAGATACAAATCAGAATAATTTTCCGACACGACTTAATTTTTTCCCCTTCTAAACCACATACACATGCGCCCATTATCTTTGCATCTCTAGTAATTGAAATTTTACCTACAAAGTCATCACATCATAATAAAAGCCAGAGAAAGCGCCAGAAATGTCTAACATCCTATGATCTGTCTACGTCATGTACGAGTATTCCTAGTACCTACATATTACATATGTACTTACATAGAAGCGGCGAATGCGCCTGCGTTTTTACCAGTTTCCATCTCAAATATACCATTTCATATCTCAATTACATTTGTATTCATGCAAGTACATTCTTATCAGCCTACGTTTACGTTATGCCTTATGGAACGTGTGTACGAATACGATTTATGAACATCGTTCTTCTTCATTAAGCATCAACTTTCCCTCGGGTTATTGCTCTTAATTAGGTATATTTATTTTTTTTATTTTGCTCGTTTTTAATTCCATCTTAGTAACTATTTTGTTAATAGAGGACCTTTATTGGAACACCCTTGTTGAACGATTTAATCGTTGCACTTGTTATAAAGTTGCGAGTGTTTATTGATAAGTAAATAGGCGAGTTTTGATGGTCAACGAGTGTTCAATGTTCATGTTCAATAGATTATTATAATTTATAATGCATATTCTGTGACAAATGTAAATACTTGAGAATAACTAGGTCGGCTATAAGGTGTTTCAAAATTATAACGTTAAATATTTAGTGATTAAAATTTTAAAATTGGTTTTGAAGAGGAGAAGAAAGAAAAGAGAAAGGAAGAGAAAAATCGCTCGAAAAGTTTCGAATTTCAAAAAATCATTCAAGAAATTACAATTTTGAATTAAAAATTTTGAAAAGTGATGATAATGATAAAAAAATGAAAAAAGTTGTAATTTTTTGTGAGAAGACATTGAAAAGTCATTATTTTATCTAATAATAGAGCTGAAGTAATTTTTTTAGGAAAAAAATTCGAAAAATCGCAATTTCAAATTCAAAAATATGAAAAATGTCATAATAAATTGAATCAAAAGGCACAAAAAAATAGGAACTCTTGGGAAAAAAGTCACAAAAATCGTGATCTTGAATCACAGATCATAAAAAGTCACAACTTCGACCAGAAAATTACAGTCAATTCTCGTAAAATCCAAAACTACAACAACCCTCATAATGTCATAGATAATATGTAATGTATAATACTGAATCCAAACTTGAAAAAGTAACAATTTTGGGGAAAATTATTTGAATTAGAGGTCACAAAAAGTCATATTTTTGACCGGAAAATCTATTTTGCAAAAAAGTAAGGTCAGAATAGTTACGAAAAATTCAAAACCATCAAAATCCCAAAATATAGAATCAAAAGTCTCAAAAGTAACAAAGCTATGGATATTAAGTAGGTACCTATGTACAGTTTGCACAAGAGCGTTGAGAAATTCAAGAATGGGGAACAAAACTATCAGACAATTTCAAATGAAAAATCTTGAGAATATTATAATTCTGAATAAAGTCATAAAAAATGTAATTTTTCTTGCTTCAAATTTGCCCGAAAAAAAGAACCTCTCTTTACCCCTTGATTAAGAATAATTCAAGGTAAAAGGAAAACGTTGATAATTCTTTCTTTTTTTTGGTACCCAAAATCATTAAAATTCTTGCACTTTTCTGGTTTTCTGGCAACCAAAATGCAATTCTTGTCATTTTCTGGGTTATCTTATTTTTCTTGCCAGTAGACACCAAATGTATCTTAAAAACGCTCTCAAAACCGCAAAAATTCCTGAGTTCTTTCCCTGTATTCTTTACGTATGGCTTATAGCAGAAAACCCATAAAAATTACGATTTTAAAATATGAGTCACGAAAATCATGGTTTTTTAGTTTAGTTTAGGGAGTTTTTAACAAGGAAAAACAATGATAAAAATTACAATTTTGAATCATGTCAAAAAACTCATGATTTTTAATCTAAGCCCACATTGATTATGCTTTAGACCTGAGAGTTGAATTTTGTAAAAAATCTTAAGAAGTCATAACTTCAAGTAAGAATCGTGAAAACGCAATAATTTGGAATCTAGCCATCAAAAAGGTATAATTATGGTAAAAAAAATCACAAAAATAAAGATTTCAAATAAATACGTTTTGGAAGTTTCTAAAAAAAAACACGAAAAAATACCAATTTTGACCAAAAAAATTCATAATTTTGGATCTGAATTTTGAGTTCAAAAAAATTATGATTTGCAAGAGAAGACAAAATTGAATATTTTTCATCAGCTCTACAAATTATGATTTGGACAAAAAATTGTTTTTTGTGTGAAAAATCTTGAAAGTATCACAATTTTGATTCAAAACTCATAAAAAAAGTCAAATTTTTCATAAAAATTGAAAAAAGATACAATTTTTTTTAATACAAAATTAAGGAATTCAGTTGCGAAAAATTTTTTTCCTTAAAATATCATATTTTTGCTACCAGAAAACAGCTCGCACATCACTTGATATTTCTTCTATATTTTTCTATAGATATTGAAAACAAACGGTTGAGTTATATATCCTTTTTAATGTAACAAAATTTACATTTTGACTCTTCTACCTTCAATAACGTATAATTTTGCCGGAAGTGAAAATTGAAAAGAAATCTTTATTCAAAAGTTGGAGACGATGAAAAAAGGAACATTTTCGTGAAAAAATTTCAAATTATCCCTTAATGGAGCGGATATGCACTGTGTCGTGTATAATTTTATAATGTTTCATTTTTTCATTGTGCAGATGATTGTAAGATTTTAAAATAAAAAAAATATACTTCTTTAGTTAATATTGTCATAAATTTGAAAAAAATGATAAAATTCGTTCAAAATTTATGTTATACATTTTTTTTAAAGCCGAAAAAATGAAAATCATGAAGGCAAAAAAAGTTGTCATTTTTCAAAGTGCGATATATGCGTTCCATGAAGAGATAATTTAAATTTTTTTCGCGAAAATGTTCCTTTTCATACTAATACCTGTAATACACATCATTACACCTCTTTCTATTGAATGCAAAAGTAAGTCTTTACTGGCAACCAACGAGTGAACACGTAACTGTGAGAAAAAGTAACTTTTTACTCCCTAGGGAGGTAAAGTGACGCTCATTATGTGTTTGTTTACGTACATTTTCTACGTTGCGCATGCGCTATCCCATTTTCAGTACTGATAACGTTATACTTCAATTTTCTTTCGTCTTATGGTTACCATTAAAGACTACTTTTGTATTCAATAAAAAAAGGTGTAATGATACGTATTACAGGTATATAGTATGAAAAATAGTATATGCAACTCGCAAAAAAGTGCTCGATAATAAAAACGTGTGCTTACAGCTCTCGCCTTCGGCTCGCGCTGTAATTCCGCACACGTTTATAATCTCGCACTTTTCTACGCTTGTTGCATAATATACTATTTTTCATCCTCTACAACTTTTGTATGAAGATTTTTTTTTCAATTTTCACTTCCTGCAAAATTATACGTCATCAAAGGCAGAAGGGTCAAAATGTAAATTCTGTCAAATTAAAAAGGACGCAACTTTTTGTTTTCAATAAGTGTAGAAAAATATAGAAAAAATATCAATAGTCCAGGCGTTTTAGGAGTTGACCCCCAAAAATTAAAGCCTGATTTTTTTCGCGTTTTACGTTCGTAATGGTCCACTACACAACATACTAAAATGGACACCCCCACAACCCTCCGCTACCCACAGGGGAGGGGTAAACGTCCGCTGAAAACCGGTTTTTCGTGAATATCTCCTCAAATAAGCCTCAAAATTGAAAAGTAGTTATGAACAATCTTGTTCTACGCGTAATTTCCTATCGGAAGGGTTTTTTTCTTTTTCAAAAACACTCACTTTCTCGACCAAAAATTAGGGGTAAAAAACACCTATTTTTCAACAATTTACAGCATTTTTGGAAAAAATCGAAACTTTTGGAAATATCTCCTCAAAAAAGCCTCAAAATGGAAAAATGGTTATGAACAATCATGTTCTACGCGTAATTTCCTATCAGACAGGTTCTTTTTTTTCGAAAACACCCGCTTCTTTGCCCAAAAATTAAGGGTGAGAAACGCCTATTTTTCCAATATTTCCAGTATTTTTGGAAATGATGGAAATACGAAGCTGAAAATATTGCTTTTGAATCCTTACGACACAAAGAAATGTTCATATCACTAATAATCAGCATAACATCGCGTTTATAGTACTTTTTCTTTCCACAACTTCGATTTTTTAAATGCAGTATTCAATTTCAATAACCTCCCTTATAATTAACGGTAGGAGTTGAAATTTTTGCGGTGACTTTTTTTTGGAATACCCTACCAGCATGTATAAAAAAATACTCATTTTGGGTACTTTTAGCTTCGTATTTCCATCATTTCCAAAAATACTGTGAATATTGGAAAAATAGGTGTTTTTCACCCTTAAGTTTTGGGCAAAGAAGCGAGTGTTTTCGAAAAAAAACGAACCTGTCTGATCGGAAATTACGCGTAGAACACGATTGTTCATAATCATTTTTCCATTTTGAGACTTTTTTGAAGAGATATTCCCAAAATTTTCGATTTTTTCCAAAAATGCTGTAAATTGTTGAAAAATAGGTGTTTTTACCCTTAATTTTTGGTCAAGAAAGTGAGTGTTTTTGAAAAAGAAAAAAATCTTTCCGATAGGAAATTACGCGTATAACAAGATTGTTCATAACCACTTTTCAATTTTGAGACTTATTGGAGGAGATATTCACGAAAAACCGGTTTTCAGCGGACGTTTACCCCTCCCCTGTGGGTAGCGGAGGGTTGTGGGGGTGTCCATTTTAGTATGTTGTGTAGTGGACCATTACGAACGTAAAACGCGAAAAAAAATCAGGCTTCAATTTTTGGGGGGTTTGGTACATTTTTTTCTCTTATTTGCCTGGACTACAAGTGATGGGCGAGCTGTTTTCTTGTAGCAAAAGGATGAAATTTTAAGGTAAAAATTTTTTACCAGCTGATTTCCTTAATATTTAGTATTAAAAAAATTACACTCAAATTTCAATCGCAATTTCCCAAAAACGCCATTTTTTCTCTGACCTTTTTATTGTGACACATTCTTATGTTCAAATTTCCGAAAAAAATGCCACTTCTGCAACAGCCATGTAAATCTAACTTCAGCTCAGGGTACCTAACATTTATTTAAAAAAAATACCTGCAGAACATTTCATCAAACAATTCCCCCCCCCAAATACCTGCACCACTTCCCATCGACAGTAACGTACCGAAGGCATTTCCCAGGGGGGGGGGAGAAGAGGTGAAAATCCCAACTCAAATTTATCAAAATTCCAACTACATATATAGCCGATATCAGATTCCGGGGGAGGGGGTGGGGTTGAGATTAAAATTTGCGAACCAATCCAATTTTTTTCAACTTTTCCGGCTGATTTCTTAAAATTTACATGTAGGTACTAATTTTTCCCCAAGTCGTGAGGTTTTTTGATTTTTTTTTACTCGTTTTTCATCATTTTTGCGAACTTTTGAAGTTTTTACAACCCATTACTATAAGACCCTTTTTGAGATAAAAAATCTGAATAAATTTTTGATTGGGTACTCCAAATTTTTATTTTTTTTTTAAACCTACAAGTAATATCATTGTAGTTGAAAAAACATACGAAATAGTTTATTTGCCTTGAGCGAAGAAAGGGTGGAGTTTCGAAAAAAAAATTATAATTTTACATCAATAAAATTTTGTAATTTCAATGTAAAGAATAGGGAGATGGATTTGGCCCGAGCGAAGCGAGGGCGAAAATTTTAGAAAACCTCAAATTGAATGTGCAATAAAATAGTGTTTTGGAAGAATAAACTTTAATGAAAAATCGACTGTTTCTATTTTAAAATGATTAAAGCAGAAATATACCATGGCCGAGCGTAGCGAGGCCGAAGCTTTTGAAAAAATTGGATTTTCAAAATATAAAAATAAGTTTTAAGGAGAACAAAAACAATGAAATAAATTGGAATAATTTTAAAGAAAAGTGCGAAAAAATCTCTTTTAAATTACAAGTACAACTATAAAATTTTTTGGTTGACGAGTAAAAATTTTTAAAATGCAAGGTAATTAATATTTTTTTTCTAAAAAAGCATTTATTACAACAGTTTAATAATTCTTCGCTGGGAAAATGATCAATTTTCAATTGGAAAAGGTTGGGAAAATTACTAATTTTCCCAACTAAAAAGTGAAAATTTTGTTGATTTCCGACTGTTAAAATAGGTAACCATTTTATTTATTCATTTTTCATTAAAAAAATAAATACTAATCGTCCCAACTGACATTTTTACTCATCACTTGGGAAAACGACCAATTTTGAGTTGTGAAAATTACCAATTTTGAGTAGGGAAATTTACCGTTTTCGAGTTGGGAAAATTACCAATTTTGAGTTGGAACAAGTGAAAATTTTGTTGATTTCCAACTTTTGAAATAACTATTTTATTTATTATTTTTCATCAAAAAAATTAATCCCAACTGTCCAATTTTGCCAACTGATGTGTTGAAATGTTCAATTTTCCCAACTCACAAGTAAAAAATTTCCTCGGGGGGAGCTCCCCCCTCCCCCTATCGGTACGTCACTGCCCATCGACATAAAACCCCCTTCACAACCGAAGCGAAATTTCCCAAACACCCTATCTCTTACCATAAAACAGCACACCGTTACTTTATAATAGATTCACGAGATAAAACTCAAATTATCATACCTCGAAGATGCCTAATTCGTCGATATTTCTCACCTCGATAAGCTTTCGATTCGAGAAAACACTATAATTAGGCTCATTTTCGATCAATTATCGCAAATCTACGAATGCGGTTACCTCTACCACCGCCCAACGAAACCCCAATCGTGAAAGTTTTCACGCCAAAATGAAACCCAATTGTCATCTGGTGTCAAATATCGAAATGAAACTAATATTTATCATACGAGAATCGGTAAAAACACAAATACCCAAACATTCCCATTCCAGTAGGTATCCCGTAGAGCACCTAAATTCTTCAGGAACCCAACTGATTCTTGGTCATTTTATACTCCACATAAAATATACTTTTGCAAAAAAATATGAAATAACCCATCAATGACGAAATTACTCGAGCACCAAATATACTACGAATCTTCTTCGATCCATAATGAGATCCATTTCAAAGGAGGATCTATAATTAGCGTTCGAGTTAAGTAATAACGTTAATAACGCTTTGAAATTTCCGTTCTCTTCGCCCGGTAGGGTTAATAGTGATCATTTGTCCTTTAAATGTACACGAGGTTTCAAGGTTCCAACACACACCGACAGGTAATCTGTGTACCACACTGCGGTGGTACTTTCACTTTTATTTATTATTGTGTTCGCCGTATTGGCCATTTAAAGCCGATTAATCTATTACGAATGGACTATGTAATCATTTTCATTATAATAGTCGCCAAAATTATTTATACATAACAATACCTCTCAACCCATGAAGGTAATTTAACTCGTAATATTTCGTGTTTCTTCCACCACCTCGTCCTCTTCGACACTTCTCCAAGGTATCCCAATTTAACACGTAAATTCGTGCGTTATAGATTGGATTTTTCACTGCGGTAAAAATATTACAGTAATTTTAGTCGAGATTAGGCGGCCTAATCTACGCATACGCAGAAGAAAGTGATTTCCATATTTGGTAAATTATTCAATAAGTCGAGTCGTCCAGCAGGCCACATAATTTGGGAAATTGATGGAAAATTTTTCAAATAACGGAATCTCCGCTGCCAGAGACCAGACGAACCTAAGTACCCCAATCGATCACCGGATTCGGCTTCACCTCGCTTTCAAATTACTCGCCTTTACTGGGGCAGCGACACGATTAGCGAAAGTACACGTTTTTAAGAATAGAGCTAAAAACCAGACCCCATATAAATTATAAAAATCAACAAATTATCAGCATGAATTAGCATATAGTCGGTATACGTAGGTACACGCGGTCTTTCGCATATTTTAACACCGTACAGATTTCACCTTCACCGACGGTCACGATTCGTATACCTATCGTTGCATTACCTAGACCTGCGAATATGGCAGCATCTTGAAACAATGTAAACTCCATCGCCAAGCAGGGCAGAAAAAAAAACATCCAGAGTTTACTTTCTTGCTACGAAAGTTTTCACGTAAAAAAAATATCCTTTCGAGAAAAAATGGTAATATTTTCGCGTACCTATGTCGGAAGTGTATCGAAAATTCCGTTAATTCTGGATTCGATGTGTATAAGCTGCGAAGAAAGTCGCCCGTCCAATATCCGTTCAGACTGATTTGTAATTTCACACCTACGTAGTATCTATGGTGTCTCAATTATTATACATCGCCGTCCAATAATGCGTATTATTTACAATTTCATCGTATCTGGGTACGATGTATTTATACGTACCCGTACCGAGTATATGTTACATGTATTTAAATGGGAAATTACTATAACTGAAACGGTTTCACTGTAGCCTAATACTCATACGTGTATTATTATCATTGTCGAGAAGTATGGAATTTACTATGTGACGCCTGCTGCGTACACGTTCGATGCCCACTGCGAGATTGCGTAATTGATGTAGTATTTTTTTTTCATTTTTTTTCTTCTTTTATTCTTCGCGATATGATTTTTATTTTGATAAGTAGATGGCGGCGTGCTTCTGTCATGACAACGATCTCGGAGGTAGCAGCAAGTACGTATAAAATGTTTCGGTATTCATTATTGTTTGTATACGAATGTACTGTCAATATGGTAAAGGTCTCGGACAAGAATTTAAATCGAATTTATTCATAGAGATTGATAAGTCTAAGAATAATCCAAATTTTCTCCTCTCCATTTTTTTCTCCGTGGAGGGGGGTGGGCAGTGACGTACCGATAGGGGGGAGGGGGGATCTCCCCCCTGAGGAAATTTTTTACTTGTGAGTTGGGAAAATTGAACATTTCAACACGTCAGTTGGGAAAATTGGACAGTTGGGATTAATTTTTTTGATGAAAAATAATAAAATAAAATAGTTATTTCAAAAGTTGGAAATCAACAAAATTTTCACTTGTTCCAACTCAAAATTGGTAATTTTCCCAACTCGAAAATGGTAATTTTTCCCAACTCGAAAATGGTAAATTTCCCAACTCAAAATTGGTAATTTTCCCAATTCAAAATTGGTAATTTTCACAACTCAAAATTGGTTATTTTTCCAACTCAAAATTGGTCGTTCTCCCAAGTGACGAGTAAAAATGTCAGTTTGGGACGATTAGTATTTATTTTTTAATGAAAAATGAATAAATAAAATGGTTAAGTACCTATTTTAACAGTTGGAAATCAA
Organism: Pseudococcus viburni; assembly: GCA_033439095.1. NCBI lineage: Eukaryota > Metazoa > Arthropoda > Insecta > Hemiptera > Pseudococcidae > Pseudococcus > Pseudococcus viburni. The sequence continues at coordinate 12,327 of JAVBJF010001081.1, read as the reverse complement.
CAAAATTTTTACTTTTTAGTTGGGAAAATTAGTCATTTTCCCAACTTTTTCCAACTGAAAATTTATCATTTTCCCAGCGAATAATTATTAAACCGTTGTAATAAATGCTTTTTTGGAAAAAAAATTATTAATTACCTTGCAATTTGAAAATTTTCACTCGTCAACCAAAAAAATTTTATAGTTGTACTTGTAATTTAAAAGAGATTTTTTGCTTTTTTCTTCAAAATTATTCCAATTAATTTCATTGTTCTTATTCTCCTTAAAACTTATTTTTGATATTTGAAAATCCAATTTTTCAAAAGCTTCGGCCTCGCTACGCTCGGCCATGATATATTTCTGCTTTAATCATTTCAAAGTAGAAACAGTAGATTTTTCATTAAAGTTTATTTTTCCAAAACATTATTTTATTGCACATTCAATTTGAGGTTTTTCTAAAATTTTCGCCCTTGCTTCGCTCGGGCCAAATCCATCTCCCTATTCTTTACATTGAAATTACAAAATTTTATTGATGTAAAATTATAATTTTTCTTCAAAACTCCACCCTTTCTTCGCTGAAGGCAAATAAACTATTTCGTATGTTTTTTTCAACTACAATGACATTGCTTGTAGGTTTTAAAAAAAATTGTTTGGAGCACCTAACCATAATGAAAAAATTTATTCAGATTTCTTATCTCAAAAAGGGTCTTATAGTAATGGGTTGTAAAAACTTCAAAAGTTCGCAAAAATGATGAAAACGAGTAAAAAAAATCAAAAAACTTCGCGACTTGGGGAAAAATCAGTACCTACATGTAAATTTTAAGAAATCAGTCGGGAAAGTTTGAAAAAAAATTGGATTGGTTCGCAAATTTTAATTTTACACCCCCCCCCCCCCCCCCCCCCTCCGGAATTCTGATATCGGCTATATGTAGTTGGGAATTTTGAGAATTTGAGTTGGGATTTTTCACCTCTTCTCCCCCCCCCCCCTGGAAAAATGCCTTCGGTACGTCACTGGGGTGGGAGAAAAATGAAGAAAAAACTGCTTATTTGAGCATTTTCGAGGTGAAAATGGCCATGTAAAAGAAATAAAGAAAAGAACAATTTTTGGTAAAAATGATCAATTTTACATCAAACTTTGGTAAAATGACGAATTTTACACCATTTTTGGTAAAAATAACGAATTTTACATCATTTTTGTAGCCAAAGTTACTAATTTTACCCCATTTTCAATAAATTATACCACTTTTATACCATTTTTAGTAAAAATTACCAATTTTATACTATTTTTTGTAAAAAGAACCCTTTTTGAAAAAATTACTATTTTCTGAACGAAATCATCATTGTTAAATCATCATTTTTGGTAAAAATGATCAAAGCAAAGGGTATGGCCGGATAAGGGGTGAATTTGGTCCCAGACGCTTTTGGGCTCCTAAACACCTCAAGTGGTATTATATTGACGTCAGAAATGTTGTTTTTTAGCAGATTTTTCAAATTTTGAGCGTTTGATACAGAAAGAAATGACCAACTAAAAAAACCAAATCCATATTCGTGTTCAGCAGGTCAAAATACCCCGATTAACACTTTTTTCGCGATCATTTTACTTGATGTCTCGAAATTCACTTTTTTTGTCATGAAAAATCAGTGAAAAAGGTGAATTTTGAAACTTCAATCAAAACTATCGCGAAAAGGATGTTTATCGGGGTATTTTGACCAGCTGAACACGAATATGGAATCGGTTTTTTTTTTTTGGTCATTCTTTCTGTATAATACCCTCAAAATTTGAAAAATCTCCTTAAAAACAACATTTCTGTATAGGTTTTTCGTGATTTTCGACCCAGTTCAAAGAAATCGCCAAAACCAAACACACAGCAAAATTTTACATAAAAAACGTATTTTTTAGTAATTTTTCCAGGGTGGTCGCTCTTCGTTCATATGGTACCTAAATTCTTTACGATTGAAAAGTTCAAACGGCCGAAAAAACAGGAAGAAGTGCACCAAAATTGTTGAAAAAATTATCTTAAATACACTTCCATACGAGATGTAACTTTGTGCCAAAGAACAGAAAATTTTCTTCACTTCCGTTGAAATTAGAAATTCTTGAAAATGATGCAACAAAATGGCCATAGCTCCGAACGGGAAGGGGGTTGGGGTCCAAAATTTTGTGAAAAATTATTTCTAGTCAATGAACACCCCTTGAGGTGTTTAAGAACCCAAAATCGTCTGGGACCACCAATCCTTTTGGATTTTTTGATCCCTGCTTTAAAAAATATGTAATCATTTTTCAAAAGTACAAAAATCCGGAAAAACCAACATATTTTCAACCGTTTTGGTCTCTGCTCTAGCCCATCGATGCTTTTTTGGTTCAATCTTCGAAAACGCATCTTCTCACACCCTGAACGACTCTGGCAAATTTCATAGATTTTTTATAATTGCCCAAAAATAAACATTTTTTAGAAGTACTCGTAGGTACCGAAATCCAAGAAATTAAGAAAGTACCACCTACCTAGGTACTTACCTATGTAAATCAGTATTAAAATTGAAAATTCATAATGTCGCAAAAATTCAAAATATCAAAGGAATATTATTTATTCTCAAATTTTTAATGAATTTTGAATACAATTTAAAAAATTTTTTGATTTTTTTACATTTTTTTGTTCGGTTTTTACGAAATTTTAACAACTTTATTTATTTACCTGCATTTTGAATGATTTTTACTATTTTTCACACATCTTGAATGTCCATTTTAATTGAAAATGAACGAATTTCGCTGACTTCTACTTTCAAGAAATTTACAAAATTTACAATTTTTACACAATTTTAATGGTAGGTACTTTGCAGACTTTGATGTAATTTTGAAATTATTTTTTACAAAATTTCACATCAACACTTTTTTATTTTTCACAAATGTTCTAAATAATATTTCAAACAATTTTATGGAATTTTATCAACTATTAAGTTATACATAGATATTTCAGACAACCCTATAAAAGTTTGACAATTTTTCCAAATATTCAACTAGTGGGTATAGCCGGATAAGATGGTAAAATCGGTCCCAGCTCCGATTGGATTTTAAAAAATTCTCGTAAAAATTTTTGAACCCCCCCATCCCCTCTTATGGAATTATGGCCATTTTATTGCATTATTTTCAAAAAAAAATTATTTCAGATGACGGAAATTTTTTTTCATTTCTGTTAAAATTAAAAATAATGCAATAAAATGACCTCAATTCCGAAGGGAGTGAGTGGAGGAGGGAGTCAAAAAAATTTCCAGAATATTTTTTACATTAGGGGACACCATCTGAGGAGGTTAAAATATGAGGGGGTTAGAATGAAAATCGGAACTGGGGCCTTTCATCATCTTATCCGATTACAAGCAGAAAATACCCGTCCTTTGGACGGGTGGGAAGTTAGTAGACTGAGTCCGGCAACTGGCTAGAAATCTGTAGGTACCACGTGAACAATTCGAATATAATTTTATTAATCACAAAATCAGGGATGGAAAACCTTTATTTTTTTATTTCGGTTTTAGGTTTGGGTAACCGTTTTTCTGAAAAAATGAAGGTTATGGGTTATTACTGTTATTAGTGTTTTCAATTTAAAAAATAAATGTTACGGGATTTTGATTGCGGTTTGCTTGGAAAGTTGAAGTGATGGGTTTAAGTTACGGTCACGGTTTGAAGTTTTTTTTTTAAATTTCCCCCCATTTTAAAAAAAGAAAGTCAAAATTTCATTACTTTAAAATTGTTTAAAAATTGCAGAATAAAATTGAAAATTTATTACAATTAATTTTTGAGCTTATTTAATGACTAACAAAAAACACAATTTTTTGAGAAAATCAATGTTTTGTAGCTTTTATTTAAATTTTCTCCAATTACTGCATGTTTAGAAAAAAATTGCAAAATGTAATACATGCTTAAGTATGTAAAACATTGTTTTTTTTCAAAAAAAAGTGCTTTTTGGTCTAGGTAGTCTCTAAATAAATTTTAAAATTATTTTAACCAATTTTGAAATTTTAAAAAAATTTAAAAATTGAATTTTGGCGATTTTTTAAAGAATTAATGGTTCTTGCACGATCGGAAGATAGGTATGAATCGACTTTGAATTTTCTTTATTTTTGTAGTCTCCCCAGCCCACAACTTTTGCGCGGGGGTTTGATTCAAAAATCGAAAACTTCGAAATTTAAAAAAAAATTAAAATTGAATTTTGGCTAATTCACAAAAAGTAGGATGAATTGGGGTTCATTGTAAGGGATGGGGGAGGCAGATTGGAAAAGTAAGTTGATAATCAAGTTCAGCACCCTCAAATTAGTAAAAATCGATATGCCAAACAATATTTTCATTTTTTTGCAAGGGTTTCCCAAATTTGGAGGGTTAGGGGGCGCTAAGGGATCGAATCCAAAAAGTAAACCTAACAAACGACATGTCCACGTTATTTTTAAGTTTTTTGAATTTTGATCTTATCAAGGGGGTTGATAGGGAAGTTCAGTGGCATCGAATGTAAAAACTGAGCACATATTCAAACTCAGCGCCTTTGAATTAGTAGAAATCGATATGCTACTTCATTATTGCAAAATTTTTGAATTTTGACCAAAATTGAGGACCCTGTGCTCCCTAGGGGTGTTGAGATATCATATTGAAAAGTAATTAGTTGAAAAATACCTAAAAAGTTTCCCTTACTGTAATTTTTTCAGAGTTTTAAATGATAGCCCTTAGATTTTAGTGAAGTATTCCAGAGCTAACAGCTGGGACTACAGAGCCATAGAATAAATTTGAATTTCAATAAAATCGCCGAAATTCGAGAAATGAATTTTTAGCCTTAATGTACATACTTTCGATATTTTCTATTGTGCCCCAAAATTTGGCTACCAATTGGGAAAAATAGAGTAAGAGCTTTCATCACAAAAGCTCAGTTTTGAACTTATCAAAATGTGATTACCAATTTTGAATCTCTTTTCAATTCTCTACAAAACTGCACCAACAGATTCATTTTTGACTGAACCAATCTGGATATGAGAATTCAAAGTTATGGAATGTGCCTGTACTTAGACTTGGAAAATTGTCAAAAAAAATTCAAATTTTCAGAATTTTTGGAAAGAAATGAAATTTGAAAAACTTATGTAGTGAGTGCTTAAAAAAGACCGGATGAGAAGAAATTTTTAGTTGTGAAATGTAATAGGTAATTAGGTATAATATCAAATCTTGAAAATATTTTTGTAAGGAAAATTTGAAGTCTGAGAAAAAATTCAGTATTTGAAAACTTTCAAGAAAAAATTCGGAGTTTAAAAAATGTTCTAGAAAAATTGCAAGGAGAAAAATTCTGGACCTTGAAAAAAAATTGAGTATGTCTTGAGCAATTTAAAAATAGGTATTTCGATTTTGAAAAGTTTTAAGAAAAACATTCAAAATGGAGAAAAAAAATTGAAGTTGAAAAAACTTTCGAGCTTGAAAAAAAATGAAAGAAAAATTCGAGGAAAAAATTGAGCTTGAAAAATATTGAGAAAAACGTTTTGGAGCTTAGATAGAAGGCGAACATGAACTCGTTCATTTTTTTTTGAGAACTTTGCCAACACTGACAACTTAATAGTCCTTAGACCATATAGTATTAACATAGACCGCGCTACGGTCCATAAGACGTATGTTATTACCGTGTTCCAACATATTAAATTGGGTCCTCCGCGGAAAACGCGGAAAATGATCTAAAAACGAACTCGCGTTATTTGATTTCGCTCTAATTGTTTCTATGAGTCTCCATTGATGGTGGAAATTGTTTGACTACCAATTTTCCGAATTTTGTTTGCAGCAATGGTCCCAATTCACGCGAATAAATATTGGGTCCACCGCGGAAAATGCGATCGAAGCACCGAACTCGAACCAAAAATGAAGTCGTATCCTCTGATTTCGCTCCAATTTTTTTTTATGATTGGTGCAAATTGTTTGACTGCTGATGTGGTATAATTTCTCTTGATTTCTCCCGCAGAAATGGGCCCAATTCATGCAAAATAATGTTAGAACTTGCCGCTTATCGGTAGCGCGGTCTATGTTAATACTATATGGTCTAAGTAATAGTCTGTGTAAACCACACCTCCTACCAGCATTGCAACGTAACATGTTCACTTTGAAACGAAATTTTACCTCGTCTTACCGCGAACAGGTTTCCCCACCGCAACCTCCATAAAAGTCGTCATTTTTTGCAACTTTTGAGCTTAACAACAATTAATCTATTGAACTTAAAAATATTTTCTATAGCTATAAACCATCTACAGTACACAGGCATTAATTTGGCAAAATTTCAGTGTTATTGGTTAAATAGATTTCGAGTTTACCGCGGAGAAAGAAAGTGGACTTAGTTTTATAGTATTATAGATAGATAGATAGATAGATAGATAGATAGAAGATACCCTTTATTTTCAATATTTCAACAATTTCAATCGGATTTTCATTCGGGGTTTAAACAATATTTATTTAGTAGAGCGTCTAACAAAATTTACTGAGTAAAAAGCTTGACTTATCTTGACCTTTTTGCATGAATTTTTCGACTTTTTTAGGTGTCCATCCCCCCTCCGTCTTCCCCCTCCCTCCCTTCCTTCCATGATGAGTGAAATCTTCAAGTACATAAAATAAAATGATACCTTTAGGCTTTCCATAGTTTTCATACTTCGAAAACGGTATTCTGCTACCCCATTCCTCTTTCAAAATATTTTTCAGACGTACCTAATTTCTCTCGTAAAATTTCATCAACAGAACAATAAATGAATGAAAAATGAACAACCCAAGATACCTAAAAAGTTTCGAGTCCAATTACCAATAATTCCAAGTTCCAACAAAATACTGAGAAAGAAATTTTTTCAATGAGAAATGCAGGATTTTTGAGCAGAACTTCTAACACCACCTTTTCAAATGCAGAATCTGTCAAGACCCTTTGAATAATTTTTCAATTCTATGAAATTTTAAACGTCTACCTATTTTTATTTTTAAACACCAATTTCGAGCTGAATTCAGGATTTTTTGAAGAAATTCATCACCACCCTTTTAAAATCATGACTTAATTTTTCATGAACTGTTGGACAGTCTGAATTTTGACCAAATTTAACAATTTTTCCGCATTAAAAATTATCTCGACATTTCGATCACATTTTGAAATCGCCTCATGGGCTCTTTAAATCAAGGGTTGAGAGTGAAACGATTGTTCTGTTCCGTTCCCATCAAATCCTTTTTCTAATAAAATCTGTTTTGCTCCTTTTGTTCCGATCTCTCAAACAAATCAAGTTTCGTTCCCATCTGTTCACATCTTTCTGTTCCGTTCCGTTCCGTTCTCATCTCACCTATTATTTTATTTTTTCATCACTTGCTCTAAAATGGTTATTTGGGGCGAATTTTCGAACAACAACTAAATGATGAGATGATCAGTAGAAAAAAATTGTTGCCACTTTTTACAAAAAAATTTTTGTCCATTTTCAGGAGCACACCCAGGGGGCTCAGGGGGCTCGAGCCCCCCCCCCCTAGCGCGGCAAGGAGATTTTTTATCATAAAAATGTCAAAGGAGAGTATGATTTTTAAAATTAGTAATTATTTCTTAAATAAATATACCACTCTAAATTTGAATCAGATGAAGTTGCTAAAATTCTGTCTTTTTAATCAGTAAAATAATTTTCACCGAAAATTAGCAATTTTTCACTGATTTTTCGGTCAAAAATTACTAATTTCCCAGTCAATGTCCCTTGACTAAAAAAATCATTAAACCTCCCCATTTTTCAATTTTTTTTTGGCTCAAATCTGTAGCAGGTATGCCATATATATTATTATTTATTTGCCTACTGAAAATACCCCGACTACTCCAGTCACACTGAAATAACAGGATATTTCATTTTTCCATTGAATTTTGACCCCACTTTTTTAATCAAAATCTGAAAAAGAAAGAAAAACATCATGTGTCGATGAGCATTTGAGGAAGGAAATATCTAATTATCAAAAATTTTAAAATCCAAAATCGTTCTGTTCCGTTCTGTTTATCTGTGATTTTTTCAGTATTTATACGTTCTCATCCGATTCTATTTTTTTGTTTGATTCATTTTTGTTTTGTTCTGTTCCGTTCAAATCCTATCAGAATCGTTTTGCTCTCTCCGTTCCGTTTCGTTCCTTTCGTTCCGCTCTCAACCCTTGCTTTAAATGCAGAATTATAAGACAATTCCAAAAATCCAAATTCGTCAACAAATTCAAACCGGTTATTTCAATTCACGAGAAAACACCCATTTTCCATAATTTCATAGTACAGGCATCGGACCGAAATTTCGAAAAAAAATAGTAACTTTAGTAACTTTTTTTTCTGAAAAAAGTAACCAATTTTTTGTAAAAAAGTAACCAATTTTTCGTGAAAAATTAGACGATTTTTTAATTTTTCGCCTTGAAATAGTATATTATGCAACAAGGGAGATAAAGTGATTTTCGACGAATTTTGAGGTTTATTGCCCGAGCGAAGCGAGGGAAATAACTCAAAATCGTCGAAAATCATTTATCTCTCGAGTTGCATACGATATTTTTCATTGTAGAGGGAGTAAAAGTCGAGTTTGAGCACTCGAGCGATTCGCGAGAGGGAGTAAAAGTAGACTTTTACTCCCTCTACAATGAAAAAAATTATTAATACCCCCTCCTGCCCATTTTTTTTCAAACTTGCATTTTTCTCTGTAATTTCACTACCGAAGAGAAAAAAATTTAATCTAAGAATGAGCTTTATTAAATGAACAAAAATCAATTAATTTCTTTGTAAAACACAGTGTTCAAAACCACCAGAACCAAAACCCACCAGAACCACTTAATTTTCGATTCTTCAAATGGGAACCAGAACCAATTGGAACCGGTTCCAAGATGCGTTGAAATATTCCCAAAAAAGACCAAAATGAACCAATTCAGCAGGGAAAAAGAGAAATTCCCAATTGGGAGAACCAAAAGAAATTTTGAAGCTTGTAAATTAACAGAACCACCAGCACAGGCATAAATATTTTTAGATAAAAACCACCACCAACAGGAACCATTTGATTAAATTTCTAATCAGTACAAGAACAACCACCACCAATCTGTGAATCGGTTCCAATTGGTTATAAAAAAATTTTAAGCAATTAAGTAGGCACCTTTCTTTAATATTTATATGAAGGATGTAAGGTATTTCAATCTGGTGGGGGATGACGGAATGTAATATTCATTTCATATTCTCGTAATTTGGTATTTTGAATTCAATTTAACCGATCGCGATCTAGTCAGTACTTTCTGTACTTTAATTACTTTTTTGCTTTCTTTTATTTCTTTCGGGTGTTCAATGTCAAATCGAGCAGGTTTCGATCTTAGGTCTTCCTATTTTTCTCAAAATTTATTTACAGGTTCGCCTTGATGGTGCAATTGAATCATTGTCATCTCGATCAAAATCCTTCAGGTGGGGGGGGGGGGAGAGCCCACGTAATTTTCATACAATTAAGATTTTTTGTGAAATGACTCAACTTTGAATGTTCATATCTCAATATTGGTCAAGTCCAAGAAGAATCTGTTTGCAGTTTCGTAAAGAATTGAAAGGAGATTGAAAATTGATGATCACATTTTGTAAAGTTCAAAGTTTAACCTCTATAATTAAAGTACAACTTTCATGATGAATATAAAAGAAAAAGATGTAGGCCACCATTTAAAAATCTGAAAAAATTACAGCAAGGAGAAATTTTCATGTTTTCAAATAGGTAATTACTTTTCAAGATGGGATCTCAACACCCCAAGGGGGGATAGGGGTTTTCAAATCTGGCCAAGATTCAAAAAAATGGCAAAACCAAAGTACCTAATACATCAATTTCGAATTTTGACGTTTCGGTTACGGTAATTTCGTTTTGCTTTTTTTTTTGGCGAGTTCAGGCATCATAGTGAAATTTGGTGGGAAAAAAGTAACTTTAGTAACCCAATTTGGGAAAAAAAGTAACCAATGTATTACCAAAAAGTAACCAAAAACTCAATTTTTAATGGTAAAATTTGTAAAAAAAAAAAAAAAAAACATGTATGTACTTAATACAATTATTATAACTTATAAGCGCTCCCAGAAATTATGTAAGGGAGGGGCTGAGAATTGGAAAAAATGGGGTGAGGGGGGGGGGGGTAAAAATTCGTAACAAACTTCAAAATCTATTTTTACAGTAGTGCTCGTAAAGTTAGGTTAATTTCAGTGGACAGATGAAAAAATGTAATACAGATAAAAGCGAAGAAAAACTGAAAAATTGCAAGAATTCTTTAAATCTGAATCAGTGAGATGAATATAAATGAAAATCAGTGATTCGCATTGATCGTTTAGTCAAAATTACTGATTTTTTTCTGGTTAATTGAAAATCGACTAAGAAATCAACGACTTTTGACTGCAATATCAATGAAAATTATTTTATTGGTTCAAAAAGGCAGAGTTTTTATAAAACTTGATTGATGTAGATTTAGAAAGTTATATTCTAATGTAAGAAATAGGTAAGAAAAATTATTTTTGAAGAGTAATAAAATGCACTTCTCTGAACACTTTTGAGGTGAAATTTCATTTTTTTATTGAGCTTGGATTGAATCTGCTCGACTCCGGGACTTAATCAGACATTATGCAAGGGCGGGGAAGAATTTGAAAAAAATGAGGGTGTGTCAAAATTCAGTAAAAAAAGTGAGTATCTAGCCTACCTACCCTGTAAATTTATATGAAAATCGGTGATTTTTCATTAAAATATTAATCAAAATTACTGATTTTTATTTGACAAATTGGAAATTGATTGGAGTTTTGACTGAAATATGGGTGAAAATCTCTAGTTTTTGATGAAAATTATTTCACTATACTTAACCAAGAGAATGAAAATACACCAATTTTGACTGATTCAAATTTAGGGAATGATAGTGTATTCAAGAAACAGAGGTATCAATGTACTGCCCGAGCGGAGCGTGGGCGAAATTTTTTGAAACAAAGAAGTCTCCAAAACTCGACTAAACCGAAATTAATCAGACACTTTACGCTTGAAAAAATCAATTTTTAGAGAAAAATTGTGAAAAAAGGTAAATTTTTTGAGAAATTTTGGAAAAAAGTAACTTTTAGAGGTAAAAAGTAACCAAAGTAACTTTTGAAGTGGAAATAGTAACCAAAAGTAACTTGTCTCGAAAAAAGTAACAAAGTCACTAAAAAGTAACCACGCTATGATGCCTGCGAGTTGAGCGAAAAAAGTAACTTTTGGTCAAAAAAGTACCTAACTAAAAGTAACTTTTAGTCAAAAAAGTAACTAAAAGTAACCGAGCTTGAAAAAAGTAACCAAGTTACTTTAAAGTAACCACGGTCCGATGCCTAATAGTATCAACTTCGCAATCATTCAAAAAAATTCCAATTTTACAAAAAAAAATCAAAACTCATCCCAAACCATGGAAAACGAACACCAACCCTGGCCATCTTCGTCCTCCATCCAATCCCACAAAAAACCTCAGCAAACTCCAACATTACTCATTCCACATCACAAACCACTCGCCCAAATACCCACCTCGAATCGGATATCATCAATTAGAACCCATTCATCTTGTCATTTGGCGCCACGACTCCGAATACACCTTGTATCCTCAAACATCGCCGCACAGTCAGTGGTACCGAGTATTTCGCAATCGGTGAGAATTCTTCATTCACAAGTTAGATACCAACAATAATATATTACCTAGTGCCATTGTCAGTACACCTTACGTACCTTAATTAGAACACGTTTTCAACTTTAAAAATAATAAAAACATGGTCAAATTAAAAGCAAAAACCTCAACTCGTCAAAGTGTAGTAGGTTAAATTATAAATTTACGACTTGTAATTGCAGTCGTCTCAAGATCGCATCTAATTAAACCGTCACGTTGTCTTTTACACGCAGAAAACATTACACCGCTATGGTACACATCTACTCTCAAGTTGGAGTAAAATTGTTGAAAATTAATTAGACTAATCTAGCACGATATAGTTAAGTAATGTAGAATTAAATTCGTACCATTGTTATGTCATTGCGTTCCGTTATTCGAACATTTAGAGGTAACGATATAGGCATACTTTGGATAAAGATGGGATCGGTGAAGAGGGCCGATGACGAGAAGATCAACGGCGTGTAATGTGAAACAAACGTAAATAGTGTTTACACGGATCATAAACCGTAACAATGATCTCGACGTATTCTTCAATACACAACATAATATAACGTATCCCTAAGCCTAATACACGTATGAGTCAACACTCGTATTTTTTTTCTTCTTCGCGAAGAAAAAAACGAGAAAGTTATTATTTCATTCCAACTTGGTCAAAATTTCAAGTAATATTCGCAATAATGAAACAAAAGGATAGATAC
>JAVBJF010001080.1:0-21853 GCA_033439095.1 Pseudococcus viburni | reverse complement strand
GGATCAAGGTATTTTTCAACGATTTTCGATGATTCTATCTCAAAAGTCTTTGATTGGTGGAAGTTTGAAAAAGGGTGGTCGAATATGGCAACCTTACCGTTACCAAAGTGACTAACCTTACACTGATTAATAATAACCGTACAATATTTTACAACAATATTTAATCTAAATACATAAAAACTAATATTTTAGCAAAAAAAAATCCAAAAATAAATTGTTTATCTAATTGCAAGTAATTTAAGAATACAGGATGAATTTCGTGAACTCGCCCCGCCAGTTTCCTTTATTGACGATCGAAGTTGAGATGTTTTTCATGGGGCACCTAAATCTTTTCGAAACAATTCAAATATATCTATTCATTTTAACACAATTTATTTAAAATAAAACCAACCTTTTGAAGTAGAAGTCTTACATTTTTAAAAATTGTTACATTGTTCAAGTTTTTTGGGATCTAATTTATTTTACGACTCATGCTGAATCCTTGCAGAAAAAATGTACGTAAATGAGGAATAATTCAAGGATGAGGGGAAAAAATAAATAGAATCAGATTTTCTATATTTTTCAGTTTTTTAAAACTAAATAAAATACTATTAATTCAAGGGTGCAAAAAATTAGAAAAACAATGCGAATAACAAAAATAATGCCTTGCCATTTGAGTTCCGTTCCGTTGTTGTTTACGTTTACTTTAGGTATTATTATTTACGAGGTATGTTCAAAATGTTATGGAACTTTTGCTCTCATTTCGCGGGTAATTGACCTACAAAGGACGTATATGTCTCAAAAGATTCCTACAACCCCTCTTCTATCAATGAGTGGTCGCCCGACCACCTGCGATGAGTGGTTTCCAAACTACAGCTATTTAAACGAGTTCACCTCAGGTACCGTCTGCGGTTTTTTTTTTGGGCCTGTGTTCGAGCTCTCAGGTCGAAAAAAATTGTTGTATTGTGTTCAAAATGACGGGGATGAAATGCTAAAACCCTCCGCTATCGAACAAGCCATCTCCGAAGCCGTTACCTCGACTCGTCTGGTTTTTACAGGCGTTTAAAGCGAAAATGGGAAGATGTGCTGTGCGAATCGTGTGCCCAGCCACCAACTTCGCCAAAATTTTTTGAGAAACAGGCGGATCGCTGAGCCAAATGCACAACCAAAAAAGGCAAATATTTTGAAAGAGAGTTAATACTTGATTCAAGTTTTAAAAATTCAAGTTTTAAAAAAAAATTAAAAATTTGAAAAAAAGTGTACCTATTTATGGTTTTTTAAATATTTTTAGGAATTTTCAAAGATTTAAAAAAATTTCTACGGTTTGAAAAAAAAATTCAAGGTTTTTGAAGCGAAATATACTTGAAAATGGTATTTCAATTCATTTCTGTACTTTTTTCGTAAGTTTTATTATATGTAAATAACACTCCAAAATTGTCCAAAATATAAAACCGCAGACGGTACCCGGGGTGTACTCATTTAAATAGTTGTAGTTTGGAAACCACTCATCGCAGGTAGTCGGGCGACCACTCATTTGATAGAAAAGGGTTGTAGGAATCTTTTGAGACATATACGTCCTTTGTAGGTCAATTACCCGCGAAATGAGAGCAAAAGTTCCGTAACATTTTGAACATACCTCGTATTTCAAAAAATGCGCGATAAGAAATATAGTATATTGCCAAAATCAAATAATTTTATTAAATTTATTTTATATGTACGTAATTTAATTATAATTTAAATTAAAAAAATATAGTATCCAATTCTAATTTACCTATTGAAAAATTAATTATTTTTTCTTTACTAATTAATAAAATTCACTTTAAAATAGGTAATTGAAAATATTTTAAATAAAATTTAATTATTCAGTTTATAATTCAAATTTAACCGCTGTTGCTGGATTCTCTTATCCGAATTTTTCCAAGAAAGTGGTGTGATGAAAATCTATGCATTTGACATCAAACTTTATTTATTTCTTGATCATTTTCGTTCTTTTACTGAGATGGTGGAGAGTGGAAGGCAAGTTTTATCAACATTTAATTCATTCTAATAATTTTGTTTGAAATTTTAATGCTGCGAATTTTACTTTTTTTTCAAAACCAATTCAATATACTGAGAGAATGCCATTATTTTGCGTAATTTTGAAGAATTACGCGTAAAAATTTTCTAAAACATTTCAACAATCGTTCAAAAACCAAGTTGATTCATTCTAATCATTTATTTTAGAAAATGTAAAATATCCATTTGATATGAAATTCGGCGTCGATTTTTTCTTTACACTGTTTTTTTTTTTTTTAAATTGGAAGCTTTCCTGAGGTGCTAGGAAAGAAGGGAAGAATATCCACTTGGGGGTTGCCCCCTCCAGGGGTTTCCTCCACATCTGGCGGGCGGGACCGTATGGATGTTGTAACTTACATCATTATTCATGTGTATAAACTAAAATGCAGCTTACTCCGAATTTTTTCCAAGTTACAGCTTATTTTACTGTTCTGTCCTAGTTTTATGAAAATTCGGCATAAACCAAAGCATAAATTGAGATAAATTAATGCTAAATCATGATAATTGAAATTTTTCCATTGTCAAGCTCTCACTGTGAAACTGTAATTTTTGAAATTCACTAGAAAAATCAGCCTACGAAATGCAGATAGAATATTTCGAATACGAATCGATCGAATCCAACTCCCTCTCTCTTCCTCCATCCCATAAAAACCTTTCATCCTATACCCAAACATGCTATTAACCGAAATCATCGATATCGAGCACACTATCTCCAAAAACCCGAAAAAATAAGCGTATCGAAGACTTTGATGGTTGATTTGCGTTACGTAACTCGTATTTTACACCACGCGAGCAATTCTCTGGCGGGAATTGCGGCGGCGTTGTACGCACTTGGAAAAAAAACGCATTGACAATTTGATAGGTTTTATGGAAATTTTTTGATGGTACACTAGAGGTATGAAAAGTCACGTAGCTCCAGCGCAGAGTTCCGTACCGTTTCCGTATATATTCCAAATACTAATTTTCATATCTTTATTGGAAAAAGTCTTGTGTAAGGAATTTTGAGAAACATGCTGAGTCTTATTTCGCAGCCATTGCCAGTTTTTGCAGAATTAAAGCTGCGGTAACAGATGCATATTTACTACATTCGTATATCGAGATAGTTTCTAATACGAATCGAAAAGCGAGATGATTGGTGTATGGTGAGGGGAAGGGAAGGGCTGAAAAATACCAAGAACGAATAAAATAATTGATTTGAATGTGTAATCGAAGCAGGAGGGTTGGTATGAATGTCATAAATGAAAAAACGTGATTGAAAATGGTGATTTCAAGAGAGAGAAGATGTTGAAAACTTGAAGCACCGTCCATGAAAAATATAATTTGAGTTGGTACCTAAAGAGGATTGAAAAAATACCACGAATGGTAAAACAGTACCTGGGGCAGGTATAGAGAGGAGTGGGAGGTCTTGAAAAATTACCAGGAATGAAAAAATTGACTTGAATTTGTAATCGAAGTAGTAATTTTGCCCTTTCTTTTAAATGTTGATAAAGGACAAGCTTTAGATGTTGTGCCTACACATCAAAAAGAAAAAAATTCATCTTATGATACACTTTCATCTTTGGTCTCTCTGCTGACCTTTGAAATTTGACAATGTTTGAAAAATATTTTGAAAAAATGGTTTTAGTGTAGAGATTTTTACTAGAAAATATCACTGGTTGCCATTTCCTATCTCTACTCAATTTTTTAGAGATCCTTGAAAAATAAAATCGTATTCAAGTTTTTCAAATATTCAGTAAAATATCGAAGGATCTTATTATGAATATTCAGTTCAAAATAATCATCAACGACGATTTTCCACACGTTTCCAATTTTAAAAAAAAGTGTGTTACTGTACCTATAGCCCAGTCATTTTAGGTTTGAACCTCCAAAAAATTCTTGCGCAGCTGAATTTCACATTATTTTGTAGAATGACTTCCCATACAACATACTAATACTTGCACCCCGCAAATGTCCGGCTACCCCCGCAAGAGGGTAAAAACCACCCTCAAAACCAGTTTTTCGCGTTTTGTGCCGAAATAACAACTTAAATCAAAAAATCTCAAGAGTAAACGTTTTTTCTACGTTAAATTTCCTATAGATAAACTATAAAACTTTTTCGAAAATTTTCATTTTTAGACCATTTTTGAAGGGTTGAAAATAATGATTTTTCAAAATTCGCGATTTCTTTCATTTTACGAGGTTATACGGTATTTTTAGAGAAAAATCATAAGAAACGAAATTATTTTACATTGAATTTTCAATAGAAGACATCCCTCAGTTTTTACAGGCGGGATGAAAGAGGTCATTTTTCATGGAAATAACAATGGTGGTCGGACTAAGTAATTAAGTAGAGTGAAACAAGAAAAAACATACCCTGAATTTTGACCCAGTTCACAGGGATGATTTGTTTGGAGTTGGTAACTCTTCATAAAAAATTGTGGTTTTATGTTATCTAAAAAATGAAATGACGTTCGTCTGGTCACCAAAATTCAACCAACATTAAAAAATTGACGTAAAAACTATTTTTGAAATGAAAAATTGGCATTCTTCATTTTTGTGGATCCAACTTAAAAAATATTTTTTTGCCCACATTTTCCAATTTTTATTACAAAAATTTATTTTTACTATCGTAATGGCAGCACTGAAATGCAAAATTTTCCATTTTTTATATCAAAATAGTTTAAGTACGTCAAATTGTACTTTTTTAGCGCCCCTTCCCTCTTGTCTACGTCATGTTAGTTGGAATTTACCAAAGAAAAACTGCGAATTTTTCAAAAACGACCCTATTTTATGAACCCCTGGTTTTACCCCACCTTGAGCTAAGGCGCTGAAATTTTTTATGGCAAGTTTCCAACTCCAAAAAAACCATCCCTGTGAACTTGATCAAAATTCAGGGTATTTTTTTTTGTTCCACTCTACTTAATTACTTAGTCCTACCACCATTGTTATTTCCATGAAAAACAACCTCTTTCATCCCTTACCATGTTCCTCGCACCACCCTTGACCGCCTGTAAAAACTGAGGAATGTCTTCTATTGAAAATTCAATGTAAAATAATTTCGTTTCTTATGAGTTTTCTCTAAAAAATACCGTATAACCTCGTAAAATGAAAGAAATCGCGAATTTTGAAAAATCATTATTTTCAACCCTTCAAAAATGGTCTAAAAATGAAAATTTTCGAAAAAGTTTCATAGTACTTCTATAGGAAATTCAACGTAGAAAAAAATTTTACTCTTGAGATTTTTTGATTTAAGCTGTTATTTCGGCATAAAACGCGAAAAACTGGTTTTGAGGGTGGTTTTTACCCTCTTGCGGAGGTAGCCGGACACTTGCGGAGTGCAACCAGGGGTTGAGAACGGAACGGGAACGGAACGGAAAACCGGAACGGGAACGCCAGGTTTTTCAAAATGAACGGAACGGAACGGTAAAACAGACCGGAAAAAATTTGGAACGGGAACGGAACGGAACGCAGAACGGAACGTCTAAAGAACGGAAAAACGGAACGGAACGGAAAAACGTTTAAATTTTATCCGGTTTTCCGTTCTTCCTTTTTTTTAAAATTTGTACTATCTCAAGTGTTTTCTGGATATTAACGCCAATGAATACTAAGGTGATGGAAAAAATAAGAAATGATGAAAAAATGTGAAAAATTTTTTCATCATTTTCTTATTTTACTACGAATAAATTTAAAATTCAATTTAATATGAAAAATCGACAATAAAAATTGAAAATTACACACGTATAAAAAGAAAGATGGTGATTTTAATTATTTTTCATTGTAGAGGGAGTAAAAGTCTACTTTTACTCCCTCTCGCGAATCACTCGAGTGCTCAAACCCGACTTTTACTCCCTCTACAATGAAAAATATCGTATGCAACTCGGGAGATAAATGATTTTCGACGATTTTGAGTTATTTCCCTCGCTTCGCTCGGGCAATAAACCTCAAAATTCGTCGAAAATCACTTTATCTCCCTTGTTGCATATAGTACGGGTACCAGGACCACAAAATCTCAAAAGTATGGACCCGGTCTGCTATAAAATTTTTGAGATGTACGATCGAAAGGGGACCCCTCCCCGACCCCAAAACTGCCATCACATTTTTGAGATCGAATTGCAAACTCATTTCAGGGGTCCTCAAAGTCGTGAAAATACCATCACTACCTTGTATATTATTTTGGTTTCCTAGTTCTCACAGAAAGGTTGTGACGAGGTGTTCTATGGCTCAAATTACTAGTAATTGACTACCCTTGACATATTGACAAGAAATACCCCCCGCCTTGCAATTTTCACCCAGTCAGGGGTTCCCAAAGTTGAAATTTTCAAAATTAACGCATCAAAGTGAAAATTCAAACGAATTTCCGGCATGGGTGATCATGCAATTGAAAAATGTTTCATACAAAAAAGTTGGAGAATTTCATGAGGATTTCAAATATATATTTGTTTTTTGTTCAAACTTTGATAGAAACCGAGTAATCACGCATTGAACATTAAAAAACGTGTTTTGTCGAAGGTGGCGAGTATTGGTATTGCATACGGAATACTGAAATGGCAAGTCTAATTTTTTTATATTACCCCACTTCAGTGCCCTAAACACAAATCTGAAGTGTCTCTCCTTACCTGAAGGTACCCCTTCCCCCAACGGAGGATCTCAGCCCCCTCCCCTATCTGATATCTGATTTATGATTCACATAAGTAATTTGCCGAATTAGAATGTGCTTACTATAAGTGCTGGCTGATTATGATATAATTTAATCACGGTTAACCCGTGCCCCCCCCCTCCCCTCAAATTTTGACTTTTCATCAAAAATTACACAATTCATCACATAACTTTTTTTGTAAATCGAAAAACGGGGTCATGGTAATGACAAAAATTGTTCACTGGAGTGTAAAGAATCGAATGACACCATAGTCCCCCTCGTGGACGTATTAGGGGGCTCAATACGAGCGAGGGAAGTGCCAAAAACGCGAAAATGAGTTGTCTACTGGGTTGATTACATTTACATGGGGAATTTTTTTTGATTGATATCGGTCGTGCCACCCCACCAAGTTTTTCCTTTATAGGTAGGTATTACACAGAAAAAATTTCAGCCTGTTCGGGAAGGGGGAACCGGTGCCTCGCCCCTCCCAATTTCGACTTTTCATCAAAAATCGCACAATCACTAAATAACTTTTTCTGTAAGTGGAAAAACGGGGTCACGGAAATAACAAAATTGTTCACAGGAGTATAAGGAATCGAGTGAAGCCATAGCCACCATTGTAGACATAATAGGGTGCGTGATACGCGCGGGGAAGTTCCCAAAATGCAGAAATGATATCCTTTTTTCTATACCAATCGAGTCTTTGAAAATACAATTTTTACATTTCTGAATTCGGAGTATGCTGTTTCAAAATGTACTCCTCCCCCCCTCGTACACTGAAAAAATATAAATGACCGTCACCTTAATGGAGAAGGAGGGGGGTGTAATCTTATTTCCTTCTTTGATTAAGAATACAAACACGTGTGTTTCATGAATTGTAGAGAGAAATGAGAGTGAAATTTGATATACCTATTTCCCGATGGCTGAACGATTTGCCTTATGAATTGTTTTGATTTCCTTTTTGTAATCAAAAATTGGCTAATTTTTCTACGAGTACTAACGTAATAACTCGTACTGTGCGATCGTCACATGCTTCAATGTTCTTTATCATCTTACGAACGTATAACTCGGGGGTACTTGATCCAATCCTGGATCAGTTGTTTCAAAAAATCAATGCTGATATAAGCAACGATTTTCTGAAATACAGCACTGATTTTTGAAACAACCGATACAGGATTGGATCAAATGCCCGAGTTACCTGTATAAAAGGTTGTTAGATAATAAAAATATTGAAGTTTGTGACGATTTCGCAGAAGAAAGATTTGCACAAGGTAGTCGAAAAATTTACCAATCAAATTAAATTAGTTTTCAAAAAAATGATTCGAATACGTTTTAATATAATTTTTGTTCATTACTCCATTATTTCATTCAATTGCTCAATATTATTTCACTTTCATTTCTCTCTACAATTCATAAAACACACGTGTTTGTATGTATTCTTAATCAAAGAAGGAAATATGATTACACCCCCCTCCCCCATCTCCATTAAGGTGACGGTCATTTATATTTTTTCAGTGTACGAGGGAGGGAGGAGTACATTTTGAACAGCATACTCCGAATTCAGAAATGTAAAAATTGTATTTTCAAAGACTCGATTGGTATAGAAAAAAGGATATCATTTCTGCATTTTGGGAACTTCCCCCGCGCGTATCACGCACCCTATTATGTCTACAATGGTGGCTATGGCTTCACTCGATTCCTTATACTCCTGTGAACAATTTTTGTTATTTCCGTGACCCCGTTTTTCCACTTACAGAAAAAGTTATTTAGTGAATTGTGCGATTTTTGATGAAAAGTCGAAATTTGGGAGGGGCGAGGCACCGGTTCCCCTTCCCGAACAGGCTGAAATTTTTTCTGTGTAATACCTGCCTATAAAGGAAAAACTTGGTGGGGTGGCACGACCGATATCAATCAAAAAAAATTCCCCATGTAAATGTAATCAACCCCAGTAGATAACTCATTTTCGCGTTTTTGGCACTTCCCTCGCTCGTATTGAGCCCCCTAATACGTCCACGAGGGGGGCTATGGTGTCATTCGATTCTTTACACTCCAGTGAACAATTTTTGTCATTACCATGACCCCGTTTTTTTTATTTACAAAAAAAGTTATGTGATGAATTGCGTGATTTTTGATGAAAAGTCAAAATTTGAGGGGGAGAGGCACGGGTTAACCCCCTCCGATTGGGCTGAAATTTTTTCTGTGTAATACCTACCTACAAAGGAAAAAATTTAGGGGGTGGCACGGCCGATATCTAACAAAAAAAATGTTCCTGTGGAAATGTGGACCACCCTTCCAATACTCGCCACCCTCGACAAAACACGTTTTTTAACGTTTAATGAGCGAATACTCGATTTCTATCAAAGTTTGAGCAAAAAACAAATACACATTTGAAATCCTCATGAAATTCTCCAACTTTTTTGTATGAAACATTTTTCAATTGCATGATCACCCATGCCGGAAAATTCGTTTGAATTTTCACTTTGATGCGTTAATTTTGAAAATTTCAACTTTGGGAACCCTGACTGGGTGAAAATTGCAAGGCGGGGGGTATTTCTTGTCAATATGTCAAGGGTAGTCAATTACTAGTAATTTGAGCCATAGAAACACCTCGTCACAACCTTTCTGTGAGAACTAGGAAACCAAAATAATATACAAGGTAGTGATGGTATTTTCACGACTTTGAGGACCCCTGAAATGAGTTTTGCAATTCGATCTCAAAAATGTGATGGCAGTTTTGGGGTCGGGGAGAGGTCCCCTTTCGATCGTACATACCAAAAATTTTATAGCAGACCGGGTCCATACTTTCGCATTTTTGAAACGATACAGGCACCTGGTACCCGTACTAATAATATACTAATTTAGAATTTTGCAATTCACATTGTTAATGGCGGAAATAGGTATAGGTAGGTATGTTTAGAAAAATCGATATAAGTAACCACTTTTTCATGATCTATAACTTTTTTCTATAATCACATGATTTTTTGGCGGAGGATGAACCGCGGGGGAGGGGGTAGCCGAGTGAAAAAAAATTGTGAAAAAACATCAATTTTCCAATTTAAGTAGCTCTAAAATACCCTTAGAAAACACACTGAATCTTTGCCTTCAGACAAACATGAACAAAAATTTTGAATTTTTGAAAATACAAAAAATTGTTGTTTTCATGTTTCATCCTCCGCCAAAAAATCGTGTGATTATAGAAAAAAGTTGAAGATCATGAAAAAGTGGTTACTTATATCGATTTTTCTATACATACCTACCTATACCTATTTCCGCCATTAACAATGTGAATTGCAAAATTTTAAATAATAATTAAAATCACCATCTTTCATTTTATACGTGTGTAATTCTCAATTTTTATTGTCAATTTTTCATATTGAATTGAATTTCAAATTTATTTGTAGTTTATCGACTTATTAGTAGAGAGCAGAAAAATATGCACTTTTTAAAGAAAAAATATCAGAAATATGCAAAAAATATGCATTTTTATGCAAATTTTGGCTTAAAAAGTGCATATTAGGTACCTATATGCGCATATTTCGACATTTTTGGGTGCATATTTTTCCGCTCCCTACTTATTAGGTTATCATTTTTTTTACCTTATTTTATTCCCATCATAATGATTCATGTTTACGTAGTTAACAACGTGACAAAATTATAAATTTATGAAAGCTCAACCTTTTTTGTAAAAAAAAAAAATTGGAACGGAACGGAACGGAACGGGAACGGGAACGTTATAACGGATCTGAAAACTGGAACGGAACGTAGAACGGGAACGCTTCAAAGTGTATCTCGAACGGGAACGGAACGGAACGCAGAACGGAACGTTTAATGAACGGAAGAACGGAACGGAACGATGTAACGTTCTCGTTCCGTTCTCAACCCCTGAGTGCAAGTATTATTATGTTGTATGGGAAGTCATTCTACAAAAATAATGTGAAATTCAGCTGCGCAAGAATTTTTTGGAGGTTCAGACCTAAAATGACTGGACTACTAATGCATTTTTATCCATTGAAAAAAATGTCCTGGATGAGGAGTGATAATGGAAAATCTCGGCGATCATTTTAATGGGTTAAAATATTCACACCAGCATCATTTTAGGAAAAAAGTTTGAATGATTTTTTTCGATTTTTCACTGAACATTAATTGAAAAACGCGAATATCTACTTAACAAAAAAATATTTAAAAACGAATGGTAGCAATATTTTTTGGATGAAAATATCCATACTGAAGCAATTTTTGAAAAAATGACTAAATATGCACTTTTTTAATTTTTCCTAAAATGTTTATGGTATAGTCGGATTTTGAAGGATGATGAGGAGAGGCAAATGTGAAGTCAGAATGATGTAATTTTTATCAAGTCGTATCAAGGTCTGAATACTTCATCCTAGCTACCTTTTTAATTTTTGAAGAAAAAAAAACGCAGAATGATCGCTCTTAGGTGTGTCGATATTTCTGATTATGTGCTCATTAATGTTTTCTCCACAAATAATTTTGATATTAGAGAACTTACCATGTAATGCAAGTATGTATGTTTAATTAGTTGTTGAATATGTATTATATCAAGGTCGGTTAATAATATTTTTAGCCTTTACTGAATATGTAAAGAAAAACCGCCACATTTACACTTTTCTTGGTTTGTTAGTCCAGATTTTAGTATCGTTCATTTTCTTCCAATAGATAGGTACCTAATGTAAATCTAAGGTGCGAAGTTCGGTTGTCAAAACCTTTTCCATACCTTATATGACGACTCATACGTGAAATTGTTAGAGAGTTGTTAGTTCTCAGATTCCGCTCATAAAACTGTCTTTTCAGTTCCTCTACCTCCAGTCTTAACCTTTCCGCTTCAATTATTTTTTTCTAAAAATAATCTTTAAGGCAAAGCATCAACAATTCAAGGTTTCTGTAAATAAATAATAAATAAATTTCCCCCACCATGTGGAATGGGGACAAAAAAAAAAAAAAAACTTACATTCATAACTGAAATATTATCAAGTATAAAAATATACCGTAAGTCGGGGTGAATAGAATCAATTTTTGGCCCCCCTTTTTTTTTAAATGCTCATAACTTTGCTTAAAGTTGCTGAAAAAATGTGATTCAAAAAAAAAAATGTGTACAATTGGTTGATCTTTCAGCCTATTTAATTGTCTGCTCCCACTGCCTTAACCATAATTTTATATAAATTATTGAAAATGCTGATTCTATTGGTACGTCAGTTGGGGTTAATAGAATCACTTATCTTATTTTATTTTTTCAGCCTACTGTAATCGACTCTGGGTGAGGAAATTCACTTAAAATTTTTAAATAATCATATTTGAATAGAACCTGTGAAAAAACCGCGGTAAAAAAGCTTCAAACGCATAGCTTTTGAAATGAAACATTTTTCTAAAAAAAAAACAAGCGAAAAAAAGTTTAAAATAAATTGAGAATATGATCAAAAATTTTTTGGAAGCGCATATCTCAGCTCCTAATCGCTTGAACAGTCTGATTCCAACGGCATTGTGATGAGTGACTAATGTACATTCACTAGGGCCACTTTCTTGAAGCTATATCAATAATAGAATGTTGAAAAACTGAATTTTTTCTGTGATTCTATTCACCCCATTTTTTTTGACTTACTCAACTTGTGATGGAAAAAAAATCGTAAAAAATTCACAGTAATAAATATTATGCATTCAATCATCACAAAAGATTCGGGAATAAATTTACTAACGATTAGCGCAAAAACGAAAATCGTAGCTCTAAAAGCAGCAACGTGGTGGAACAAGTTCTGAATTGGACATCGGCGTGTCACCTAGCAGTGACAACACTAGATGATAAGCTGTGGGCATGGGCGTCAATATAACTTTCTGGAAATTGACTCTACTGATTAGATACTGGTCTCTCCTCACATAGCCGTTGGAATCGGACCGATAGAGCGATATGGAGCTGAGATATGCATGTTTAAAACTTTTTTGATTCTATTCACCCCCACTGATTCTATTCACCCCAAGTTACGGTACTTTTAAATGAATTTCAAAGTTGGAAAAATTCATTTTGAAAATGAATAATTTTTTATAATTCAACTTTAATTAATTATTAATTATGAATAAAAAAGTAAAAATTTGAAATAAATGTCTTAATAAAATATTGCTTCGATAAATTAAATCATAAAAATTAAATGTAGAAAATAGTTGTTTCTATATTCCAAATCTGAATCGAGTTTTTCATGCTCGAGCTTATTTTTTGTACGCGAACGAGATAGGAATTGTTGAATAATTTCCACGATTCATAAAATTTCCAAAGATAAGTTCAATTTTATCAAACATATTTTAGCATATTTGATCGAGAGGAGCATAAAAGCATGTTTTAAGCATTATTTTAGAGAATATTTTTCGTTTTCAGGGATTATTTCGTAAAAATCTTTTCCTCTGCAAAACGATACCCATACCATTTGAGCATATTTTCACACTTTTTCAGAGCATGTTTCATAAATTTTTAGAGAACTTTCAAGCAATCAAGCATAAGTATTTTATGTTCTTACGTGGTCTTTATATGATTCTGGTAGCAATTAGCACTCTCATTTTTCAATGAATCGTCTTCAAATAATCTTCAACTATTTTTTAAGTTTACGTTTATTAAAGAAACGAAAATAAAAAATCTGATGAGAATTTTTCAATGATGTTTTTGAAAAAACAACTCATTGAAAAATGGGCTTAATACCCGACTCATTTAAAACTCTATAATTAGGTATGCCATGCGAATTTGGCCATTCTGCAAGCCTAAAAAGTGAATAAAATGAAAAGAAATTACTTACATTTATAAATAATTAACTATTTGAATATTATTCGCAGATACTGCTAATTGAAATAAACAGTTTTGGTGGTAGTGAAGTTCAGATCGGTGCATTTTGTATTTCACTGGTTGAAGATAATCAGTTGATTTTGAATTTTTTGATTTTTTATCTTTAGGAGTGTTATTAAAATGATTCAAAAAATTAAAAGCACTATAACTTTTTATAAATCATATATGGCAATACTGAAAAAGAGTTACGCAAAAACGATAATTTTAACATTTTTACATTATACTATGCTAATTTAAGCAGGGAGTCAGGCGCGCCCAGGAGTTTGAAAAGTGGTGTGGCAACACTTATTAAGGGCCCCAAATTTTCGTCAAAGCCCCCCCCCCTCAATTTTTATGGACTTGTTTTTTTCAACCGGGTCTGGCTTTTTATAAATTTGTCATCAGGAATTTCAATTTCAATTTTTATTCAAAAAACAACAGTTTGATATGATGCAATATGGGTATCAAAATCCTTGATTTTTTGCGGGAGTTGAATATTTGCAATATTTTGATTTTTAACGATGATTTCACTGAACAAAATAAAAAAAATCAAATTAAAATATATTTTAAAATCAATTTTGAGAAAAACTAGAAACGATAAAGTACCTACCAGGGACCAAATTTGGGCAAAAATCCTGCGGGGGGATAAAAATTGAGAATTTGCCGGCCAATATTATTTAAAAAAAATAAATTTGCCGAATCCTAGTTTTTTAAAAAATAAAATGTTTAAAAATCGACAAATTTTTGAAAATTCTTTTGAATATTGCCACGAAAACCCTAGATTAGAAAATAAATTGTGTAAATTTATCGAGCCCGAGCGAAGCGAGAGCGAAAATTTTTGAAGAAAAAAGAATCCAGAAATTAACATTTTTTAATTCATAATTCGTGTTTTTTTCGTGTTATTGTTTTCATTTCCAATAAACACGATTTCTTTATTGCGCTCCTCCCCTTTCAAAAAAATTTAAAAAATTTTGAAAATTCGATTTGAGATTATCCACCAAGTGCTATGATAAATAAAAAGTACATATAAATTTTTTTCACTTAAAAATATTCAATTGTCTGGACTGCAAGGGAAGAAAGTTCATACCATAATCTTGAAGATGAATTGCGTAAATTTACTGAGCCCGAGCGAAGCGAGGGCGAAAATTTTTCAAGAAAAATGCATCTAAAAGTTGAAATTTTTTCATTTTTTTTATCAATATTTTAGCATTGAAAAAGATGCGAAATCCTCAACTCCTATCCCTGATATATATTTTGTAAACTTTATTCAACCGAGCAATGTGAGGGCTAAGATTTGAAAAATTAATGATTTTCAGAAAGAAAATGGAATTTTTGGTTGTGAGAGGGAACATATTCGGTGTCTTCTCAATTCGACTGCATATTCTGCTTATTATTAGATCCGTCTCTGCTATACATATGTACTTAGGCATATATTATTTTGAATGGAAATTTTGTTCATATTTTTACGTATTCCAAAGTAAAAATTGGGAGAGGTGTGGCGGCCGCCACACCGCCACACGTCAGTGGGCGCCCCTGCAGGGAGTGTTGCCGATAATACAATTTTAAACACCAAATTCATAACTTTTTAAAAATTTTATTAAATCTTTATCTATTATTTACCTAATTAAACATTTATGATAATAATAATAATTGTTTTATTAATCTTTATAAATTTTAATTTTTCCCCAATTATTTTAATTCACTCAATCAAATTGAACCAGAATGATATTTCCTTCTATACTTTTCAATTAATTAACAGATATTATTACTTTCATCACTTTGAGGAAAATATAATTTGAAAAACATAAATAATGAGTTTCTAAAAAAATTCTTCAACAGACTTGGGAATTTCCTGTGGCGTTATTACGTCTGTTACTCAGTTCTAATAATACCCTAAATTGTTTAGTAAATCACGATGAATCAATAATACGATAATAATTAACGTAAAAATACCGAAATTCACCGAGGTGAAAAATTGAGTTTCACTGCTGAATTTGGTGTAAACTGGTTTAAAATGTCTGGTGAGCTATTTAAACCCATGCCAACAGTTGAACAAATAAAAGAAGTAAGTATTTCAAATGTTGAAAAAATTTGAAAAAAATATTTTAGGTGCATTGGCATTTTAATAAAAAATAATGAGGTTTTGTCTCTATTGCCTCATCTCTTAAGTATTGTACATTTGAAAAAATTTGATCTGATCAAGATAGAGAGCTGAAAAGGAGTATAAACACCATTACCTCACAAATCGATTGGAAGAGCTTTCGAGCCGATCAGGAGCCTCCAGAAAATTGACCGATTTTATTCATGGTGGGGGGGGAGGGGTCAAACTAACAAATGATCTCTTTTTTGGCGGGGTTGAACCTTGAAAATTCTGGCAACACTGTGAAAAAAAAACTAAGCTGCCACCATTAGAGAAATGAATTTTAAGAAATACCTGGAATAAAAAAATGACTCGAGTATTTATGATTTAGAGGAGAGGTCTTGGAGGCATCTCAACTGGTTATTTTTAAAGTGACTGTCGCTTTTGTCACTTTTTTAATCAAAAAGGTCACTTTTGGTCACTTTTAAATTTTTTTTAAATTATAATAAAACACTGAAATTTTTTCAAAAAATTTCTCCCTTGCTCCGTTCGGGTCAAATTATTATTTCTCTTCACTAATCTTTTAATTGTAATTTTTGTTCATCATGATGTACTTATAATAATTGATAGGTACTTAAATATATGTCTGTGTCCATTAAATTATGAATTTTTCAAAAAAAAAATTCTCTTGGTACGTTCGAGAGTAATTTACGGGCTTTTTTCCTGCAGAATTCATTTGAAACCAATTTTTTTTTGGAAGCGTACTATAATAAGGTGTGATGAGAAAAGGATACCGTGATGTTTTTGACCACAATGTGATGATTTTAAAAAAAGCGTAGGAAATAGAAGAGAATTCGAAATTATTAAGTACGTTTTGGATAACCTCAATGAAGGAAAAGTGACAAATTTTTAAATTCTGCAGTCTTTTTCGCAAAAATTTTTGCTCTCGCTTCGCTTGGGTTTAACACATTACTCCGACAAAATTTGTTATATGTATTTTACCCCACATCAAGTCTTTATTTATTGGGGCAAGCCAATCAAATATTGCGAGGACTTGCGTGAAATTCATAAATTTGAAACACGTGTTGGTTTTTGCTTGGGGGAGGGGGGTAATAAATTGTATGAATTTTTTCTAATTTCAAGTCCGGGAAACCCCGAATTCTCATTCGCATGATTTGGTAGCTACCTTGATATCATTTACATATCTATTTCATTTTTCAAAGCTTCATAATTTTTCTTTGAAATCAAGTTTATTTTTATTTGAGAGTTTTTCTGTAATAAATTCAAATTCTCAAGTTTTTATGAGAGGGGGGAGGAGACAAAAATTTTAAGAATTACAATTTGAGTCGTTTGTGTGGTTGGAAAAGAGGAATATAAAAATGACTCAAAAAATGATTGGTGGTTTTTGAAAAGAAAAATAGTACACCACACATTTCAAATCATGATTTTACACAATTTCGGTTTGTAAGTACTTCACGCAAAAATTATCCCCCTGTGCGGTGCTTCATGTACGTAGATCATATGGTAAAAGGTCTGGAAAACTTCGAAATTCAAGAAACGCGGTCTAAATTGGATTAATCTCAACTGTGTTAGCCTGGGCTTTCCAACTGAATATTGGCCCAATTTAACCTCTTAGTCAGCTGTTAGAATTGATTTCATGATTAATTCTTGTTCTGGGCACTAAAACAAAGAAATTGATCCCGTATGCCCTTTTTCCCCCTCTCCCTTTTCCCAGGGCCCACCCTAACATTTCAAACGTGTGTATCGCCTTATCTATGGGTCGTAATGAAACAATTTTCAAACAAAAGTTGTTCTTCAGCACCTAATGTACATTTTCATTTTTCATCAAAATCCATTTTGGAGCAACTCCTGCTCCCCAAATTTAGAAACAAAACATGTTTTTGAGAAAAACACAAAATCACGTTTTCTTCATTTTAAACAAAAAGTTTCGGAGATACGACAAAATTTGTAATCACAAAAAGTATTCATAATTGAATTTCCTTTCCAATGAGCTCTATCGCGACCTTTTTCACCAACTTTTCCCTACAGAGTGGATCTCACCCCCTTCCTCGTTTTCACAAAAGTTGGACCCACGAACAAAATTCGCTCCAAAATGAATTCCGATAGCAAATGAAATTATGCATCAGATATTTAAAAACAAAAATCGTTCAATTTTTTTTCGTGAGTTCAACTTTTGAGATAAGGGGAAGAGGAAGAGATCCACCCTGTCGGGAAAAGTTGGTGAAAATGTTCGTGATAAAGCTCATTGGAAAGGAAATTCAATTCTAAATACTTTTTGTAGTTACAAATTTTGCCGTATCTCTGGAACTTTTCGCTTAAAATGAGGAAAACGTGATTTTAAAGTCTATTGAAAACTATTTTATTTTCAAATTTGGGGCGCAGGAGTTGCTCCAAAATGGATTTTGATAAGAAATGAAAATGTACATTGGGTGTTGAGGAACAACTTTTATTTGAAAATGTTTTCGTTACGACCAATAAATAAGGCAATACACACGTTTGAAATGTGGGAGGGGGTGGACCCTGGGGAAAGGGAGAAGGGAGAAAATGGGCATACGGGCTTGATTTCATTGTTTTAGTGTCCAGAACAAGAATCAATCATGAAATCAATTTAAGCAGGAATTTCGCGCGGTAGCCTTTTTTTTGTACGATTGAGACCTGACTATCTCCCGGTATGCAAAAAAAGCAGACAAATGCTGAGAATTTCTGCTCTTTTCTGCTCTCTTTTCTGCTCTCTTTTCTGCTCTTTTCTGCTCTTGTCTGCTCTTGTCTGCTCTTATCTGCTCCTTTCTGCTCTTTTTTCTGCTCTTGTCTGCTCTTGTCTGTTCCCGATGCGCAACGGGGGGTGAAAAAGAGTCGTTTAACGAGCAACAGGTAGTCAAAAAAGGTCGTTCATCGCGCAACGGGGGTCCAAAAGAGCAGAAAAATGAGAATTTCTGCTCTTTTCTGCCCATTTGTCTGCTTTTTTTGCATACCGGGCTGTTAGAATGGAATACTTATCTAAATATTAGGCTAATCTGACAGCCAAATAGAATTAATTTGACAAATCTCAAACCAAATGGTCACATTTTTGGCCAAAGTGCTGAAAAATTAGTAAAAATTGAGAAATAACTTGATTGAGAGATTTTTTTTGATTCATGAAACATCGAAATTCAAGCAAAAATGTATCACTTTTTGGTCACTTTTTCACTTCCAAAAGTCACTGAGTAAACTTTTTTTTGGAAAATTTTAATTGAGATGCCTGGTTGGAAAAAATATTAGGCACCTAAAAAAAGGGATTTGACAAAATATCACCAATATTGAATTAGTATCTCGTCGAGTTGGAGAAATCAGAGGTTGAAGGATTTTAAGAAATATTACGAATGAAAAAATTGACTCTAATAATTTGCTATGGAGTGACGAAGCGAAATGAGGAAAATTTTCCAAATTGTGGCATAACATTCGATAATCTGCCTACTCGTAAAATTTTCAGGAGCCACTCAAGCTATATCCATAAAATTTGCCCTTACGCAACACGTTACGAAATGATTACGACGTTACCCGAGTCAACGTTTAATTTACCGTACGTATCAAAATTAGGCCCAGAAGGGTGGGGAGGGGGTGCTAGGATCGTTTGGATTTCGAGTTGGTACAACTACGAACGAGAATTAACTAAACACCAGTATAGATGATGCGGTACGTGTGTGAAATATCAACAGTGACGTGACGTCATAACGCATTAAACACGACAAATTCTCATAACCGTGTAGTAATATGGGGCTTAATGGATACCACATGCATTTCAATTTGATATGGTGTGATTTGATGTGACATCATCGCTATAACGTCTCAGCGAGACGTACACTTCGGGAACTGTTCGCAGTTCGCACGCGGTGCTCGGTCGTATTATTAAAGGCAACTAATGTACTTTATTTTTAATCCGTCTTCGTGCCAAAATTCAAGGCTTCCAGAACGGAATAATCGCACGATGGTTGTACGCTTCTATATCGTATGGATGCATTTTACCAATGACGTCATCTGGAGCTAGGCAACGTGTTCTAAATACGTCATCGTTGCGACGAAACGTATTTTTTTTTATTTTTACATATTTCGAATTACGAATGTTGCCAGAAACGAGAGGAAAAAATGGAGCGAGAGAAATGCGTTCGTCAAGGTACTCTGAGTCGGTGCGAATTCTACCGGTGACACCCTGCTTTCGAGAATTTAACCGTGAAAACGGTATTTTTCTAAAGAATTTGGCCGGCGTAATAAAAAACAAAATGCTAATGAGTGCTCGCCTCTCTCGCGTTAAACGAGTCGAAAAAAAGTGAAAATTTATAACGAGAATTCGTTTGTTTTGAAATTGATTTTTTTTCTGAAAGAGGAATTCCGACTCGAAGATTCATTACGTGTCGGTGCTTTTATTATAAGCTCTTTGATTTAAAGTATTAAAATTCCGCTTCCCCGGGTCTCCTCTTTCCGTGACCTTTGGCTTTCCGCATCGCAATTTTGAATCGGATTTTCGTCCAGTTTTAAGGATATTTTCAAGGATCAGGGTTGTATTGTTTTCGAAAGCGAAAGCCAACGTATTAAAATCGATTCGTTCAAGACGAGCAAAATTTCCTGCGGATTTTAAAACTAATCGGGCATTTGAAACGAAATTGTATGGAGAGAAAGAGAAATGCAACGGTTACTTGAATCATTTATCATATGTAACCGTTGCGCTGGGAAAATCATTTAATAGCGATTCAACGTCGAAGAAAAATTCCTCCGAAGATATTATAACTTATCTATGTACTTGATACACGTATATGTGTTTAATGATGGACAACCAACGCGATAAAGAATGCTTTATTACCGGGCAAGCGTAACATGAATTATTTATTTATCCGTTTCGTTTAATTCACCAAGAATATTAAAGTTGCGATATTGTGTACTGTGCTTACCGCTCACAACTGCACAGCGAAAATTTTTTACATCGACGAGTATGAGGAAAATCATTCATCTGTTACATGAAAAATATTACGCATGAACCATTTAATATTTCTAAATTTTCCGACAGAAGAGAATATTTACGTTGGTGTGTGTAGATGTGCTGTACTTGTGCAATGTACAAGTTGGTAAATTGATTGAATTGTATCGTGATGTATTTTAGGTATGTAGGAATTTTATTTATGACATTTTTTTTTAGAAGGACCATTCTTTAAAGGACAAAAATAACCCTTGACCTAAATTCGGTAAAAAGTGACCCAAAATGACACTTTCAGTTATCTTTCAGTATAAAACTATCCAAAAAAAAAAAAGATTTCAACTCCTCCTCTTTCCGGAATTATCGTACCCCCAATGTCAAAAAATCAACACATGATATCTCTGGAAAGAGTGAATAATTTTTTTTTAAATTTCACAGATTATACAATCATCTAGACGAGTAGTATATAGCAGAGCTGGGTATGATCTAGATCATTTGATCTTAAGATCAAAGATTTGTGTCAAAATGATCTTGATCTTGATCTAGATCATATTTTGTTTTTTGATCTTGATCTGATCTAGATCATTCTTTTAAAAGCAAAAATATAATTTTCTAATTTTTGTATTCCTTCGTAATTTGGGTAATTTTGTCCGTAATCTTGGTATTTCTATTTTTTGAACATATTTAGGGTTGAAAATTTTGAATGGAGAGTAAATTTTTGACTTGGATCCTCGAAATCCCATTTGTTTTAAAATGATTAAGAGTTTGTTGATTTTTAACGTTAATGAAAGGAGAACTAGAGCGAAAAACTTGGGAAAATGCTGTTTGAAGTTTAATGGGTGATTTTTATAGCATTTTTCGCGCTGAGATCACGAGAAAATGGTAAAAAAATTCCATCACCCAAACATTTTTTTTTCAATTTGAATTTTTGTTGAACAGTTTTTCTACTTTTTTTGATAACTTTTAGCGGTTCTACGAGAAAAAATGGATAGAACATAAATTATAGAGCATAAAATTTCCTTTCAGTAGAGTCCAATTAGTTTCTTCTTAGAAGACTTACTGGAACGGTTTTACTGGGCCTAAGTTCTTCAATTTGAATTTCATATTCCAAATCATCGCGTTGATTTTCTTCTCATCGTTTTCTATGACCAGCATGTTGCCTACAAATACCACAATAATCATATGGTTGTTGTTTATGAAAATATAGGGATCGGAGGCTAGGGCTTTGAACCAGAGTCATTCCAGTTCTTCAGAGAGGGTTTCGTACCATGTCTTCGCTGATGTTTTCAAACTGTAGATTTCCTTTAGAACTTTGAACAGACCTTCCCTAACAGCCTT